>JAJOZX010004678.1:262500-369013 GCA_023014485.1 Bathynomus jamesi | reverse complement strand
AAACCTGATAGTATTAAGAGAACTGGGGAAAGTAAAAATTATACCAAGCAGCAATAAAATAGCAAAAAGCTCCGAGGTAAAAAATAAATGCAATGGCAGGTAAGCTGCTACTGCGGGTAAAAATCGGGAAAGATAGACGTAATTCAAACGCCCACATCGGATTTGGAGCCGTCGGAAAACACGAACAGAGTTCGTATAATAGAGGAAAGAATGCTCCAAGAGGAGACGAGACGAGATTCACCAACGTAGATAACCGACTTGACACCAGTACAATACTGGCAAAAGGAAACCTACGGAAATTCTCACGATAGATCCATGGGAAATGTCATACGTGCATTCGCTCGACAAGCAGTAGGCCAACACAAGCCTGGGGAAGACGAAGGCAATGGCCGTAATGGCGGAAAAGCGACTGCCGACGCAAATCCAGATGAGGGTATGGAATATCACCCAAAAGATTCGAAATAAGAGAAGACCTAAATGGCCCCGTTGCACGCGTTTGGTCCAAGCCAAGCAGTGTCACTGAGGAGTATATCTCACATTATAGTCAAGCTTCAATTTCCTTAAATAACTTGCCCAATAAATGAGGCCCTCCTCCGAAGTGGATAAGCGACAAAAGTAAAAAAAAACACCAGAAAACGCAAAGTTGTACCAATTTGAACGTGACATAACTTTTGAAGATATTTTGACGAAATATTTACTGCGCTTTCTAGCGTTTTTTACTTTTGTGTCGCTTAGCCAGTTCTTCGTTGGAGGCTCAAATACGCACTGCATAATCTTTCCGAAAATGACAAAAACTAAAATAGTAAATTAAATATTTAATACATTTTCATTACAGTCACTAAAGAAGGCTAGACACTGGCACAGCGCTCAAGCCAACTAATGCGTCATATTGCTTTAACTCCTATTATTATTATTATTATTATTAATACCATCATTATCGGGGTTTGAACCCCCGTTTAATACACTTTACTTAATGAAGTTTACGATAACGACGACGCAAAACCTAACATAGCTCGCAGTCGATCTTCGGTCGGTTCACAAAAACAAGAAATAATTGGTATTACCAAATTTCAGATATCTTTGAAGAGCAAATGAATTTCTAACCAAAGTAAACAACCCCCGTCTTATAACCAGTAAAAAAAACTGCCGTAATCATCGTAGGCTTAAAAATATCAACGACAAAACATAACCCACGAGTCACCAAAAGTAGTAACCAAGCCAAAATGGTGCATCTGAAACTATCTATATCGATATCGAAATTTACCAAGACAGGTTCATCAACCGAACACACACTGTATATTACAATCACGGGGTACACAAACAAAATAATCCTTGATCTAAAATAAATTTTAAAAACTTGCTTGAATTTCAGGAAAAGTCATCTTCAATTTTTCATACTAGCTACAAATTATAACGTCTTTCCAAATACACAATAATTAGAATTGTGCCTTTCCAACATATGGCATTTTTCTTACTTATATCAACGACAAAAATGTTATAAGATCGTTTACATCAGTGATGCACAAACCCTGGCCCGCGGGCCAAATGTGTCCCCCACGGGTCTTTTCAATTCAATGAAAAAGTTTGAATATAAAAGTGACCCAATTTATGACTTAGATGGAAAGTAAGTAGGCTAATACATTTAGTTATTTTCTTCGCTTGGCCCTCACATCAAAAATGTTTGTGCACCACTGGTTTACATCGACGTTCACGCTGAACAAAAATAACTAAAAACACTCCCAGGAAGCCCATATATGGTTGCCGGAATCTTAAATTAACCTCATCAATGCGGCGTAACTAAGTATAGTTTGGCCCAAATATGCGGCACACGGTACATTCTTATAGTGTAGAATGGATGGATTACTCAGGTACTGCATAAACTAACAGGAATGTTGAGCTACATGTACCAACACTTCAATCAAAGAACATCAACTGCTCATGCACGATTACGCACAATTTCTCGGAAACTAGCAACTGAGCAGACCCACTATTGAAGTAAAAAGTGGTTTGAAAATAAACAAAAAACCGGGATCACCTGAAGATTAGGGCCCCCAGCCTTCTTTAGTTAGCTTTATAAGGCTAACTAACGAAAATATCGCGACCTAACCTAACCAATCGTCAAGGGCGTACAGTTGACCTAACGACTGGTTAGGTTAGGTCGTGATATTTTCGTCAGTTAGCCTTATAAGGCTAACTAAAGAAGGCTGGGGGCCCTGATCTTCAGGTGATCCAAAACCCGAAACACTTGATGGCGCGTATGTCCTATAAAGTTTCACAACTGAAGGCTGCTAAATACACAATATTAACAGTATAAACTTGCAGTGAAAACGAACCTAAAAGCAAATGAACCCGAAACTATTTCTTGAAAACTTTACGTAAACTATAATTTTTAATTTCATTATACGATTCTCAGTTAAATTATTGTAATATATAATAATGATATATATTTACTATATTTACAGGACGTAAGCTAACTGTATACTTTGTATTTCTGCACACTATAATATATTTACATATCTCAGACCATATTTAAAGGAGATTGTTGACACTGATCAACAAGGAAGTACTCAGGGACAGGACGTTGGACAGAAGAGGGAGTGCTGGAACTCCCGTTTCTCCTGTCACCATCCTCTTTAGCCGATCTTTTTCCGTCTTTCATCTACCCTGTGAGTAGTCCAGCATTCTCTCTCACATTTCTCCCTCTGTTCTTCACTACACATACACATTCATTTTACACACTACACAATCTTTTCAAAATTTAAAAAAAAAAAAAACCTTGATTTCAGATCTCTCCTCCTTACATATGGGTGACGGCGTTTTTGAGGGGGTTCGCTCTTGGCTCATTCCTCCTGCATAAAAAAAATCTAGGTATGTAACTGTCAAACACTGCATGTACACACATGCCAGATAATACATTAAATCGATTCTATTGTGAAATAAACCAAGTTCATGAAATATATTCTTGGCAAATGTTTAAATCTCTATTCGTAGTCATGTTGGTATGAGTGTGTAATATATACGGAAGATCGTGTAAGCATTGATTCAAAGGACTGCATAAAACTCGCCAATATTTCCATCAAAATGAGTCAATTAGTTAAATATAATTATGTAACCGCCAATCTTCAATCACGCTAATAAGCCTCGTATCATTTTATATCCATCATAAATCACTGACTCGTAGTAAAGGTTAAGATTTCAATGCTCAAGTAGCAATTGTAAAATTGAACCTTGAAATTTAACTGACCCGGCTTAAAGTAAAAGTATTTTTGCTAGCAAACACGTCTACGACCCCGAAATAGGTGACTACGCTCATTTCCCCTGACTTCGTCTGAAGACTAGAATTAGCCTACTATCAGCCTCGTGGAAAAATTCCCTTGGTGTCAAGGATTCTAAACCTTGAACATCACATTCAGAAACTCTAAACAGCCTGCTCATACACTCAACTACAAGAACTTATTCCATCCAGATTAACCGTCCTTTTCTTTATCCTCCAAAATGCTCTTCCAATCTTCCATTGTCCCTCTTCTTCCTTCTTTATCGAATCACTACTCGTATTATTTGATGATTTGGATCTCAGACTGTTAGAGACCTAAAAAGTTGTCAAAATGTCTTCAGTAAACATTAAAAACAAAGTCCGTTCGTGTGGGGGGCAGCTGTCTGTTGGGAAATTTAAGTCTGTTAATCTTTGTGTTGCAGAGTGAGAATGTGCATCATCAGAATTCATTTGCTATCTTAATCGCTGAAGTTTGAGGACATTTAAAAATTTAAAAAACGGAATTTATGTAACTTACCATACTAATCCCACTCCTAGTTCTACTTTCAATTGTTCTGTTTACCACTTCTTACTACCTTTACCATTCTCATTACTTCCACGTCAGAAGTTCACAACTTCCAATATTTCTACAGAAACTACAGATACTACTATTTACTTTCACTACTTCACATTTAACTTTCATACTGGATTACTAGCAGCAGCAGCAGCAGCAGCAGCAGCATCATCATCATCATCGAGAGTCGAACCCTCAACCTCACCGTCTTAACTTCGCTTGCAGGAAAACGGTGTTAGCCACTGTGCTACCTACGGGCACTGCCATATAAAAGTAAACATTCGAAGCAATTTCTCAACTCATCTCTTGGATCCGCCTTTAAAAACCAAACACTTGAACAGTGTTCCACCATATCGTAATTCCAAAACTTCACCGGTATCTTATCAAAGAACGCGTTAAAATTCTAAATTTAACCTTATCACGAAAGAGGGATAAATAACACTAATTTAACTCAACGTCTTTACTTATTACTAAAGGTATAAATATAAAAAGACTACAAAAGAATAGACTTCTTTAACTTCTAATTTATCACAGTCATACATAGGACCATACATGCCCTACAATTAAAATACCCAATTAAACCTGTTGTAACTTGTCTTTTTAATGTCCCTACTACAACATGTTAAATTATGTAACAACTTCATGCACCCTTTCGTGTAGAAGCATTTGTCAATACCAATATTAAATATTGTGAACAAATATATATTTTCGTAAACGTGTAACAAAACATATTAGGCAGTTTTTGGAAGACAATTTGTTTCTATTTAAGCCAATACACATTACACAAACATAAAAGCTACAACACTGACTTTAATACTAAATATATATATCTCGCAATAACCGCCATCCACCTCCCAAATACTTCTCAGAAGGTTCTCAATGAATTCTTTTATTTATATAAAATTAATAATACTATTAATTATAAGTAGTTATCATGAACTCTTTAAATAAGTAATAGTTACCATAAGATTAAGTTGAACTGACAGTCAGTGATAAGTGCTTTTAGTGCTCGACTTACGACTTAAGCAATAAGAACTTTGCATACATAAGAGAGATATGTGAATGATCATTACATTAAATTTTATATAACAAACATAACTTAGTGTACAGCATTAAGTTCCTGTGACTGTTATAGGGATAAATTGAGCAAATTTACTAGTAAGTACCACATTTTAAATCACCACATCTACGTAAATGTACGGTATTAAAAATGCACTGTGATTAGTCTACATACAAAAAGTGATGCAAATCAACGAATCCATCAGTTTGTTAGGTCTTTTTTATACAAAATAAAACTTAAAATATAAATTTTTCTTATAGTTTACTTCACTCAGAAAGTGTCACAACAATCGGGGGGTCAAATGGCTTTAACTCAGTGATGCACAAACCCTGGCCCGCGGGCCAAATGTGTCCCCCCACGGGTCTTTTCAATTCAATGAAAAAGTTGGAGTATAAAAGTGACCCAATTTATGACTTAGATGGAAAGTAAGTAGGCTAATACATTTAGTTATTTTCTTCGCTTGGCCCCCACATCAAAAAAGTTTGTGCACCACTGCTTTAACTCGTCTTTTGAAGACAAACTTCGGTTTTCCACTCGCCAGCATTTATGTTTGGAATTCGAGAGAAACGAAAATACTCACAGATTTGAAAAGAAAACTTATACATTGCACGTTCGAGCCCACTCAACGAATATTCTGATAAAACCTTTATGCATTTTTCAGATCTAGATCTTAAACTGTTCCGACCTATTAACGAAGAACTATTTTAATAAAATAAATAAATATTACAGAATATGAAAATAATTACCAATGATCGCAAACTAGAAAACAAATCTCGAAAGCTTACTACAATGAGGGCCTCTACATTTTTTAAGGTTATTCAAGGTGGAGAGAAGCTTTTTACGTTTCTCCGGAGAGAGAAATCGGTCAGTATTATTTAACTGGCTGAAATCGCTCTTCAAGTCGTACATTTCTTCAAAATTTTCATTATCTTTCCACGAACAAAAAAGGAAATTTTCGTTATTACTCAAGTGTCTGAGACACGAATATGTGTTATTTTTAGAATCGGAACACTTACAAGAGAAGTTAGGATCGCAACCGTACAGATTGGGCCCTAAATGTTCACACCCATAGCTAGTTTCAAATCCTTCTCCGCTATGTTCAACTAAAAGGGTCTTTCTATATCCAAATATATTATTAGCATAAGAATTTTTTTTCCACGAATGTGGGGAATAATTGAACGTCTCTTTCTTGGATAAAGATACAGAGGCGGGGGAATTCACGATTTCCAAAAGGGGCTTTACGGACTCACCATCGTAATGCCTCGGAACAGAAACTCCAGCCAAGTCCAGTATAGTCGGAGCAATGTCTATATTTGTGACTGGGTATTCTACGATCCCTTTAGAAATTCCTGGACCTCGAATATACAATGGGACTCTAATATCGAATTCATATGGCTCTCTTTTGTCTAAAGGTAAAGAAAACTGGCCCAAATGATAACCATTATCGGATGTGAAAATAACGTAGGTGGAATTAAGTAAACCTTTAATATTCAAGGCTTCCATAACATCTTTGACCATGTCATCCACCGTTAAGAGAGTTCGCAGTCTTTTCCTGTAAACTTCATCCACAGCATCGATTATGTCCTGCCGAAGCGGTTGTTCCCCAAGCCTTAAAAGCCAGTGTTTCGAATCATCGTTTACAACATTGAAGTTTTCAGTCCTTGGAGCTTTCATTTTTGTAAAATTCTTATTATATTTGGGTTCAGCATCGAAAGGAGCGTGACAAGAAGGGGTTGAAAGCATCATAAAGAAGGGTTGCGAGTGGAAAGAAGCCGAGTCTAAAAATTCCAAAGCTTTTCGTCTAATGACGTTCGTGAAATAATCAGTGGCGGGATCATTGCCATGCCATTCTTGAGTTCCATTAACGGAGAGATTGTAATTGTAGTACTTTGAGTTTCCTTCAAGACCTATCCACCAATCCCATCCTCGGGGTATGTGGGTCAATCCTCCAGACTTTTCTGTTCCATACTGATTCAGGTACTTTCCAGCAAAGAAAGTCTGATACCTAAACTGATGCAAAAAAGTCACGAAAGATTTCCGCTCGGGTCCTTTCTACAAAATAAAGAAAAAAAAATTGCCAAAATCTATCAAAACCAACCATAAATTGCTTACAATCTAGTTTACCTACAACCTATTACAATATAAAAATAATTCCTTACACCAACAAACCTAAATTGCATAGTTTACACGAGGCGGTATTGGTCAGAGATTGAAGGAGGAAACTGAATGGTTTATTTTGAGGTACGCGAGAGAGAATTTTTTATAGTAAGTGGAGAATTGAAGTCTCGACCTTCTTTTGTTTTAATTTTAAAATAGATTAAGTCTCAATTACTAATAATAATCTAAAACATTAAAACTATAAAATATGAATTCTAATAGTGATATTACTATGGAAAAAGCTACAACCGTCTGATGCTTTAAAAAAAACTAGCGGGTAGGACTACAAAGTTAATTACACATGCTTTTTCTTTAATTATAATTATTATAATTATTATAATAATTATTATTATTATTATTATTAAATAATAATAATAATAATAATAATAATAATAATGGGAGCAAAAGCAACGAGTTTCAAGGTAAAAATTTCAAAACGCAGCAAGGGATGCTCCCATCAACCCCATCCCACAAAGAGAAACGTTTATTTAGAAAAAGGATACAAGCTACATAAAGTTTTGCAATATTTTCTGAACAATTTAGTACACGACAACATACAAGATGAGGGTGCGATATAAATGCTTTTTGAGTACAATAACCACATTATACAAGAGAAATTTGAGTGGAAAATTTAAACACATTTGGACGGGGAAAGGGGCATCCTACCCCGCCACTCCACCAAAATTGTCCGTTTAAGCGAAGCCAATACTTCAGTACTTACACTGTCTGACCATGTTCACCTCGAGTCCTTTGCCTTTATGAAGTACATGTATAAATGCTTTTAACCCTTCAAAGACCACGAGGTCAGTTTTTTATTTAGAGTGAACGGAAAAATCCGGTCAGTATGACGGGCTGAGCATTAAGGGTTAACTGCAATAACCGCCAAACTACACTACAAAAGATGGGAGAAAACAAAGAAAATGTATTTGAGTACGGTTACTGCACTTAAAACATTTACATACAGTACTTTACAGGGATGGCATTCAAACTTCATTTCTATACATCAAAAAGAAACTTTAAAACCGTACAATATACCTTTTCAAAGGTATATATTTCTATACTTCTATTTGTCATGCATTACTTTAACATAAAACAATGAAAGTATTAGTAATACACAAAATTTTGTTACATGGATCATTCTCATCATTTAACTACGTTCCTTTTGGGAAGTAAAATAGAAGGTGGAAGGCCGTATTGAAACAACAAGCATTTTTAGGTTAATTATTTGCGAAGAACAATACTTTCACTTGTCCGATTATTCATTGTAAAACTAATACGAAATGAATATAGCAATCAAACGTCTCGAAATATTAACAGGGTTTATTTACTTTATTGAATATACAGTAATGGCCGAAAGTTTTGAATCACTCACAAACTTTAGGAATGTGTAATGTCCTTTTTTGCGTGACAATTTGTCATTTGATACAGCAACTTTAGAGTGAGGGCTACGTCGCGGCCGATGTCATAACACCGTTTCTCGTCGACTAGCGATGTTAAGCGACTCTCGGTCTGGATAGTAATTAGATGGGCGACTGTCCCCTCCGACCAGATTACGTTGCGACCCGTGGTTCGGATACCACGTAAAGCAGTAAGTCCCATCCGTCATACGACCTTTGACGTTGCAAATAAGGTCAAACGACCCAAGCTATTATTTATTACTCTAAAGAAAATGATACTTGTCCTGAATTGAAACAAGTGTTAAAATATGTGAAAATACAATGCAATGTATTACAGCTAAGTTTTCATTCTCATGTTGAAAACCAACAGTCAAGGGCTGGAGGCTGACTAGAAAAAGTAGGATTTGGGTACTACCCTGTATTTCTTGAACAGTTTTTAAATAATGACTTAAGATATAAAGTTGAGACATTTCATTCTACATAAAATTTAATAGTTTTAATATACTTTCATTTACTAATTTATATATATTCTTTTAAATATCGGATTTGGAATAAAAAACGCAAGAAAAATACACTTACAGTCTGAATTAATAATCAATTTTATAGTGATACCGCAACAATTTTAACATTACTTTCACTGGTTTAGCCCGAGAAAAGGTTGTAAATTCATAATTGTTCACTTAACGAGTGCGCATTATCTACCGAATTCCAAATTTCCACGAGCTAAAAATGGGCAAGAAGCCTTAAAGTTTTCCCAAAGAAACGAGGCCAGTTGGAGGTACTTGTAAAAGAAATCCTACCGTACATAGTCATATGTAGATAGCCTCCCGAATTCAAATATCTGGGTCAGTCATACGCAAGATCAAAAAGAGAATTTTCGAGACTGGAGAGTACGAGACAAAGCCACGGATAATGGACTCGATGCTCCGATAATGCGATTAGAATGAAGGCAAAGGCGAACCCCTTCATCACTAGTGCCCAGGTGGAGGAGCTCCCGATTCCAGTCAAGATGAAGAACCATTCGACGGACGCTTCAGAATGAGATTAATTTAGCTGTAAGAAGACCAGCGAGAAAGGATTCCTAAATGAAAAGCGAAAGCGTCGTCGTCGTCTTTTATTGCAAAAAAATATGATGATGGGCCGCCATCATCATCATCATCATCTCGTCTTCAGTGATAAGAGTGAGGCGCCCACCTAATCAACTACGTCATTTCAAATACCACACTGACACCATGAGGCACACTGCAAACTTGCAAAGATCATGGGTTGGGATGTTCTGATGTCCAGGGTAACTATTGTTATACCCAAAAGATACGGCCGTGAATTCCAATGTCTACTTGAACATCCTCAAATAACATGCTCCGAGATAATGATAATGTTTTTGAAGTTAACTTCCTTCGTAACAGCAAAGTTCACGTGATGGAGGGGACCTACAAGTTAATATGGGATTTGAACCACTAGTCGCTACATTATCTGGATGCCGAGGACGGTCATCCATCGAACTACTACTACCAAACTCAATTCGATTAACTTCGCTGATCTAACGGGAAGCGGTATCGCAACATGGCCACGACGTAACCCACATACTCTGTGAACAATTCAGGAGAGCGAATATTCTTGGTTGTAACATGATTGCGCACCTTGCCACACAACTAAAACTGTAAAAGATTTGCTGATGAAAAACTACATTTCAATTTTGAAAT
The DNA here is from genome assembly GCA_023014485.1 of Bathynomus jamesi. NCBI lineage: Eukaryota > Metazoa > Arthropoda > Malacostraca > Isopoda > Cirolanidae > Bathynomus > Bathynomus jamesi. The sequence goes on along the minus strand of JAJOZX010004678.1, from coordinate 358,869 downwards.
GACCTGGTAACTCTCTTGACTTCAACTTGACTAAGAACCTTTGAAAACTTCTGAATGTGAAAGTCTCTGGAAAGAAGCCAGGATCTCACGAAAATATTTGTTCTGCTGTAAAAACAGTTTGGTAGTCTGGAATGGACTTGGAATCACGGCAAAACCTTATCATGCCCATGCCCAACAAAATCAGAGCAATCATTGATGCCAAGGGAGTGAGGGCCCAATGAATATAAAACCAACAATAAAAATGTCATTCCTTAAAACTGTTTGATTCCAAACTTCTCTCCATGACTATATATAGAAAAGTTTCAATTGCTATACAAGGACACCAATTGTCCTTAACCTTTTGAAATTGAAGGACAGCTTTGGAGAAAGCCATTTTAAATTAGTTATAATTTCATACAGCAGGTCTTGCGTATTCCAACTGCGTATGAACATACAGAAATATTTCTATACCTACACCAGTATGTCATCCATGATACTCTTAACAAGATTCTGAAGCTACGCGACACGGGTTCATGTCCCCCCCGCCTCTTGGCTCCGAATTCCCCATTCAAAAGCATACTATCCTGCCCAGGTTTATTTGATAATTTTAGCAGCTATCTTTAGGAATGTGTTTCAGTAACCACATTCAATCTCTCAGCTGGGGTGCTGCCCCATATACAAGTCTACATGCCCATATAGGCGGGCAGCACCCCAGTTGAGAGTAGACATCATACATCGTATTATATATTAATATAATGAAAGATATTTTAGTTAAAAAGTAGGAAAAGGGCTCAAGAAACCAGTTAAATTTCTCAGTCATGGAAGTAGGCGACTTTAAAAATTTTCATTCGATCTCGAATAACTTTTCTATTACTAACTTATTAAGCTCAGTTGAATTTCATCCTATTGGCTCATTTATCTAACTTATGAAAGTACATGCTTCGCATTAACCCTTTTCGGCCCAGCAGGTCCATATGGACCTATCATAGTGCTTTACACATAAATCTTGTAATTTTGCCCATTGACTCCATTTGGACCAATGCATCATTGGTCCTGGAACTTTACTAGGTTGGCAGCCCTGGAAAGTGCTACGCAGACTATCTGTTCTCTCTACAGCTTTTTTCGTGAACAAGGCATCAATGGTCTGACAGCAACAATGTGAGCACTACACAAAATATTGTTCTCCAAGGGAAGTACACACAATTTTATGGTTGCAGAAATAAATGTTGTAAAGATGATGTACAGTTTTATGGTTGCAAAAATGTTGTAAGGAGGAGCAATTTAGTCATAGCAAATTTATCACCAAACTCAAACAACTTTTATTTCTTTTTGTAAAAACACGTTTAAAGCTTTCAACTTGCATTTGATTCTCATGAAAAGATTGTTTTCTATCATGCTTAAATCGGGCTTCAAAGGGTTAAACAAGGCAAAAATGACAGGATATGAATTAAGATTGAAAAGACATCTGTTTTATAGTGCAAAGGCCTGACAGATGGGAAACTATTAAAGAAAAGACTATGAAACCCATAATAAATCAAGACTGAGAAACAAGACTTGACAATGACATCCACCAGTAGGCCTTCTCGTATTCCATGGCCAAAGAGAAGAGGGAAAAGACTATGCATTAAGATTTAAGGAATAATGTGAAATGCAGTCAAAGTTTAAGATGTGGTACAAAAAATACCACCAGGAATCTTATACAAAAACCTTAAAACTCTTCTAGAGCATTATTTGAGTCCAAGAATTATATCAGATATGACTGCTATCAAATGAAAGAAGACGAGATCATATTAGTTTGTAATTAAAGAAGCTTGTTTAAAATGGTTGAGTTTGTTCCAAACAACTCGGCATGGAACTCCTATGATTAGATTTGTTTCATGTGGCAGATATAAAATAACAAAAGCAAATCTAAGAATGGTCCATTGGAATACAACATCTTCTATCAATCAAAGCAGGAAATTTTATAAGACAAAGGAGAAGCATAGTTTTGGCACTATGAACAAAAGGGCTAGTTCAGGAACTCGCTTCTTGAGGACAAAGTAGAGGGCTTCATCTGATCAGAGTAAACAGCAAGACATTTTGATATTTTAACACAAAGCATACAAGTACATACAACTTTAAAATATAATACAATGGGAAACATACCTGCCAGAATTTACTGCTGCATCCTCCATTATATGAATTATTAAATGCTTTATGATTGTGCACATACTGACCAGAGAAAATGCTTGATCTGAAACAACAAAGACTGAAGTTAGACAAGCTCTTATTAAAAATGTTTACTCACTGGTCCAATACAATTTAATAAATTTATGCTTGAGTAATAACCGTTATACTGATATGCATTTGAAGTTCACTCTAAAAGATCTGATTCCAATAAACAACATTTATAAAGCCAATGAAGATAAACCAAGCACATGGTGATTCCATTTTCGAAGGGCACTGTACATTTGGCCTATGTCCATACCATTTCATTCTCATTCAATTGGAGATAAAACTAGCCCAGGTAAACCTAGGGAATTTTTTTTCAATGTGATGAATCTCATCCTAAAAGCAACTACATTATAAGTTGGTTTTTTTATGTAAGAAGGATGGGCCAAGGGCGAATGCCCGCAAAAACGCCCCCCCTCCATACAAGAAGAGCCAAAATCAAGGTCCAGAGTTTTTGAGATGCCTAGACATTGCATTTGAAAGATGGGAGGTCATAGACAGGAGGGAAGATGAAACGAGGAAGATTGTTCCAGAGTTCACCAATTGAGTAAATAAAAGACTGAAAATACCGATTAACTCTTGCATTAGAGAATTGGGCAGAAAAGGAATGAGAAAATGTAGAAAGTCCGGTGCTGCGTGCTCTCCTTAAAGGAAGAGGCATGCAGTTAGTGTGTTCAGAAGAGCAATGTCTGTTATAATAGCGATAGTAAAGAGAGAGTGAGGCAACACTGCAGTAAAGAGAGAGAGATTGAAGACAATCAGTAAGAGGAGGGGAATTAAGACAAAAAGCCTTGCATTCCACCCAGTCAAGTATGGCTGCATGGGTTGAGCCATCCCATACATGATAAGCATACTCCATACAGGGGCGAACAAGACCCCTGTACGGAGACAGCAACTGAGTGAGGGGGAAGAAACCACAGAGGTGACACAGCACACCTAACCTCTTAAAAACTGTTATGGAAAGAGTATATGTGATCTTTCCAGGAAAGATCATGAGAAAAGGAAATGCCAAGAATGTTAAGAGAAGAGGAAGGATTGAGTTGCGTGTTGTTGAAGGTAAGGGGATAAGTCATGTGGAAGATTGGGACAAGTAGACAGATGGAGGAACTGAGTTTTTGAGGCAGTGAAAGCCACAAGGTTTTCTCTGCCCCAATCAGATATAGCAGAAAGATCACAGAAATCAGGTGCTCCATAGCTGTCCTATGTGAATCATGGAGTGACTGCTATGAGGGACACTTTGGGAAGCGAGTGGAGAAGTGAAGAGTGGAATCACCAGCATAGGGGTGAATAGGACAGGAAATGCGAATTAAAAGATCATTAATAAATAAAAGGAAGAGAGTGGGTAACAGGACAGAAACCTGAGGACCACCACTGTTGATAGCTTTAAGAGAAAAACAGTGGCCATCTACAACCGCAGCTATAAATTATCCAGAAAAGAAACTAGAAATGAAGGCACAGATAGAAGGATAGAAACCGAAGGAGGGCAGTTTTGAAATTAAAGATTTGTGCCAAACTCTATCAAAAGCTTTTGATATGTCTAGCGCAATAACAAAAATTTCATAGAAATCTCAAAAAGAAGATGACCAAGAGTCAGAGATATGCAAGAAGATCACCAGTAGAGCTCTTTTGTGGAACCCATACTCATTCTGAAAGAAGATTGTGAGAAGAGGTGTTTAAGAATCTTCCTATTAAGGATAGATTCACAAACTTTGGAAAGACAAGAAATCAAAGCAACTGGACAATAGCTGAAGGGTTGAGAGTGGTCACCCTTCTTTGGGACATGCTGAATGAAAGCAAACTTCCAGCAAGAAGGAAAAGTACCAGATGAGACACAAAGATGAAAGAGTTTGCCAAAGCAGTGTCAGCACAGCACAGAAGCACAGTTTTTAGGAACAACAGGAGGAACACCATCAGGACCATACACCTTCCTAAAGTTGAGCCCAGATAAGGCAGAAAAAACATCTTCAGAAGAGATTCTAATTTCAGACATAATAAGGTTAGAGAGGGAGAAGATGAAGGAACAGCACCAGAATCATCCAGGGTTGAATTGTAAGCAAAAGTATGAGTGAAGAGTTCAGCTTTGGCAGAAGAGAGATCAACTTAGCCATCAGAATGGAAAAAGAGGAGAGAAAGTAGTAGTAGTAAAGTTGTTAGAGAGGTTCTTAGCTAGATGCCAGAAAGAGCGAAAAGCATTAGAATTTGATAGATTTTTACATTTTTGTTGGATGAAGGAATTTTTGGAGAGTCAAAGAACAGATTTTGCATGATTCCAGGTAGAAATATAAGAGGAGTGAGAGTCAGGAGTTGGATAGCAATGGTACCTTCTGAAAGCCTCCTCTCTGTTGTGGATAGCATTAGAACAAGAAGTTAAACCAAGGTTTTTTTTTGCATTAGTTGTAGGAACAGAATATGGAAATGTACGCCTCCATGCCCGAGAGAATCACCTCTGTGATGCACTCAGTACACTCAGAAGGGCCCCAGCCACAGAAGCAGTAATCATTCCATGGGAAATCACAGAAGTACAACCTTAGGGCCTGCCAATCAGTGGCACCAAAGTGCCAAAGATGCCTCCTCTTGGGAGGATCAAAAGGCAGAATTGGAGGGATAGGACAGGAAACAGATGTAAGATTGTGGTTGGAGAAGCCCAATGGAGAAAAAAGTTTCACAGAGTAAGGAGGAGGAGGAAGAGAGGGAAGAAGTAAATCCAGAATGTTAGGTCTATCTCCAAGGCAATCAGGGATACAAGTAGCTACCGTATTTTACGCCTCATAAGACGCTACTTTTTTCCTGAAAACTGTCTCCAGAAATCACTTCAGGGCTCATATGTTATTGTTTTGTCTAATGTTCTTTTAATAAAGTTATGGGAATATATTTTTTGTCAGGCTGATAAATCTTGGAAATATTTTTTCCCTAAATATTCTTTGCTAAATATATATAGGGTGCATCTTACCACTTGTACCGTCTTATGAGGCGTAAAATACAGTAAGTGCAAAAGTGCATAAATTGGATAAATTGGATCTATTAAAAGCTCTAATGGAATAACACAATCACATGCCTTAGAAATAAGAGGGTAATCCCTCTAATTTTCTCCTTTTAACCTTCATGTCATTACTGATTTGAGACGAGTTAATGCAATCAACATCATGAAAAAGATGACTACTAATTCTGTCAGTGATTTTAATATATGGCATATTGCAGTAGTTTTGTACCTTACTAGTTTGGCACTTCACATACTCGTATCAGACTCAACTAGGCTATGGTTCAGCTCAATAATTTCATACAATTGGCTAAAGGATCAGAAGGTCAACCCTACTATATTAAAGCAAGCCATTCTATTCATTTTATTTTATATTAATTACATTTACATTTTTATGAAGTAGGTCCACAGAAATTGAAAAACATTAAACAATACCAGTATACTTCTATGCCTACTAACTTTGAGTAAAAAAATTATAACCAAAGTCTGAATGTAAGTGAAAAGAGTACTTATGTTTATATTATAGTCTATGTATTATATACTGGCATATAAGCCTACTTTATGACTCTACAAATTGAGCTATGCTATACAATAGTTCAACACACCTGCTCGGGCAACACAGAGGACTGGCAACAAATGAATTCTTGAAAGTGATTCCTTCATCAACAATATACTTGTGAACATTTTTCATTGCATCCATACTTCCCAGCACACTATCTTGATCATCCGTTAAAATAAGCACAAAGTTTGGCCTTTGTTCATTGCTCTGTATAAAAAAAAATATAAAGTTAAATTAGAAAAGCTTCATATTTCAGTAAGCCTAAGGGCTAACTGGTCCATGTTATAGGATTAGGTAAGCACAAAATGTTGCATTTAATTTAGGCACAAATGAAAGTAACAAGAGCTCATTTGCTGAGGGAATACTGAAACAAACTTGCTTTGAGGTTTGGTGAAGTTTTATTAGTTAAGCAGAGGTCAAAAGCCCCTATACTGGTAGGTAGAAGACAGCCATATGAGTACACTGGGTTAAGTTAGATCTAATTCCTTTTGGTCACTTTTATTTTTTTTTTTAAGTAAAGAAAAATTTGAAATGTGCACTCAGAAAAAGTGTCAACCAGCCTGAAAATACAAGTGAAAGTAACTCAAAGCCAAGGGGCTTCCACCCTCCAAATTAGCTTTGTCCAAAATAAGAACCAAACCACACCAAATACAGTACTGTAGCATTTTACTCCATAATACTACAACTGCACAAACAATCCTATGTCCTACGCTTCATATCCCTTTTAGATCTGAGATTTGTCATTCAAATGCAAGCAAGAACCCCCAACATTTTACAAGATTCTTTTACCCGTGTCATAAATTGATCATAATTATATTTCCATCCTCTTAACTTTTCTATGATATGCAAGATTTCTTTGATTAAAAAATTCATCACGGCTTTTCTTAAAGCCATCTAAGGTACAGTATTACTACTGTAGTTGGCAAGTCATTCCAAAAATTCACCACCCAAAAACTGAATATTTATATAGATCTGGTCTACAACTTGTAGACTACAAGTTCATTTTATTGTGACCTATTTCTATTGTCAGTTTCTAATGAAAGGAATTTCTGTGCCTGTAAACATTTTGCAAAGTTCAATCATGTCACCCAAATACACTATTCAAAAGAAAACATTCCTAATTTCTTTAGTTGATCCCTATATTCCTTTCCTCTCAAGCCAGGGATAAGTTTAGTTGCTCTAAACTGAACAGCTTACATATCTATATCCTGCCTGAAATGAGATCATACCTGTACAGTGTACACACATTTTAAAATGTGACCAAACATACAAATTGTTACATTTAGTTACAGTATTACCAGTATATCTCTGCTTTTATATTCCAAACACATTTTGCATTGTAGGTTCTTTTTTATAATTTTAATTACTCCAAGATCTTTTTTTACAATTTTACTATTAATTACTCCAAGATCTTTTTCCCTCATCTACAGCTTTCAACCAATTTCCACCCATTTCTTACCTAAATTCCTAATTGTTTTCTCCTATATGATGAATCTTACATTTATAGCAAGTGAATTGCATTTGCCATTGCTCTGCCCAGCTTATAAAGTTTATTTAAATCTCTCTGAAACATATCACTGTCTTCTACTTTTTTGATTGCTCCAGCTAGCTTTGTCTTATCTGCAAATTTAAAAATTTTGCAATTAATCCCATCCTCTAAATCATTTAAATACACTATAAACAGAAAGGGTTCAAGGAATGATCCATAAAGAATCTCTCTACCAAAATTTTTTACTAATTTGTTACCATAGCTAAAGTGATGTTAAATAGTTCTATTACTCAGTAAAATGATAAAATAAATTTATTTTAGTTTCATAAATTGAATACCAATATTTAAAGTAATTGGTTTTCCTTATGTCGAAGGTATTTTCTTTCTTTAACAATGTAAACAAATACAAAAATTTATTAAATTTTTAAGGCCCTGGTGGCCTATTTTAAAAATAAAAAATGGATAAACAGGGTGTCCCATAAGTCTGGACCCATAGGGATTTATAATATATTTTTTTATTATGTTGCAGGTAAACCATGTCACTGACTAGAGAGGAGAGAGTTCAAGTTATTTTGCTGGTTGGGACCCGCAGTCACCAGGAAGTGGCCGAAGAATTCAACAATATGCATCCAGACAGCGCACCAATCACACACAGATGTGTTGGTAAGTTGATAGCCAAATTTAAGGAAACTGGACCCGTAGCTGACAAGCCTCGCAGAGGACCTTCAAGGACTGTTACGGAAGACGAAACCAGTACCAATGTGTTGGCTAGCTTCGCTGTCAGTCCCAAGAAGTCACTTTGACGCATGTCCAGCGAAACTGGGATCTCCAAGAGCAGCATCCACCGCATCTTGAAACTTCATCACTGGCATCCATACAAACTGCAACTCCATCAGCGTTTAAGTGAAGATGATCCTGATAGGCGAGTTCAGTTTTGCGAATGGGCAGAAGAACAATGCGTGAGTGATGAGACGTTCCCATCAAAGATTCTGTTCTCTGATGAAGCGAACTTTTATGTTTCTGGAGAAGTCAACCGTCAGAACACTCGATACTGGTCACCAACAAATCCTCATTGGTTTGATCCTTCCAAGGAACAAGGTGCCCAACGCCTCATGGTTTGGTGTGGGATATGGAAAGACAGAATCGTTGGTCCCTTCTTCTTTGACGTGACGGTAATCGGTGACACGTACCTCAAGATGTTGCAGGAGGAAGCATTTCCAAGCATGTTGAACCCAGCAGGCGACTACCCGGAGTGGTTTCAGCAGGATGGCGCCCCTCCGCATTATGCCACGACGGTTAGAAATTACCTTACCACACAGTTTCCAGAACACTGGATTGGACGACGAGGACATGTTGAGTTTCCACCAAGGAGCCCTGATCTTACTCCACTGGATTTTTATTTGTGGGGCCACTTGAAAGCCAAAGTGTACGAGGTCAAAATGCAGAACATTTTCCACCTTAAAGCACGCATTGTGGAGGCGTGTCAAGAAATTTCTGCGACTGTGATTCAGAAAGTGCTGTCGCAGTGGAGATTGCATCTTGAACTATGTGTGCAACACAACGGTGGACACTTTGAACAGATTATGTAATAAATTTTTGGACTATTTTGTAATTTTATTAATTTTGCCCTATGGGTCCAGACTTACGGGACACCCTGTACAATCATCATTATTAAAATAAAGTCATCCTTATAAGATGGATTAATAAAAATTAAAAAATACAGAATTATTGTTAATATACAGTAGAGATTACAATAGTTATAATAATTAGAGATTAGCTTGTTAGAGAAAATGTATTTTATACAATTATACTTTGAAATGAGTAGAAATTATCATAAGTAGCGTGTTTTTTTGTATGTTCAATTTTTAATAAATATAGATTTTGTTTTGTAATGAAAGTTTTAAAATGTCAAAGAATGGGTAAGAGAATTAGGTAAATTTGGCCAATGCTGATTAATTAGCACACCATTGTTATTTCCTATCCCTTAACCACTCCTTTACCCAATCAAATATGTCCTGATATTCCGTGTTTTTCCAATTTAAACAATTCTGTGAGGAACGTTATCAAATGCATCACAAAAATCTAAATAAATAATAATAATAATATCTTCCACTTGGTCTATTTGGTCAGCGACACATTCAGAACTGTAAAAGATGTTAAAGACCACCCACTTGTTCTAAATCCTTGCTCTATCTATTTTTAGGTTAAAATCATCAAAGTGACTAAGAATGCCATCCTTTATTTTCTCAAAAACCTTCCCAACAAGTGATATCAGACAAACTGGCTTAGAGCTACCTAACTCGATATTTAGTAGTACATACATGATCCAGTGTAGACCAATATCTATGCAATACATGCCTAATCCTGAGTAAAATTACCTACTGTATACAGCTTATACCCTAGTAGAACTATTTAGGTTGTACAAAATTGAAGTCACTATAAAATTACTAATTTTAGAGTTGGAGTATTGGATGATATTGTTTAGCCTATTGATAGCTACCACTGGATAGCCTAGGCCTACTCTTAAAGTTGAAGTATGCCCATGCAAATAATTGAACCTAAGCCACCATGCAGACATAGGTCTAACTTACCATACTAAATCTATTAAGTTAGGCCAAATCTAGGAAGTTTCTCATCATATGTAATAAAATTAGCTAGCCTAATTTCTTACATAGGCCAAAGCTACTTTGTTCATTATTAATAGAAGGCCATTATTATACACACATTTTTACTTTAGGTCTAGTCCTATGCCCAATGAAAAAAATAAAGGCCTAATTATAAGCATATTAGGTAAGGGAATTTGCTTCTATGCTGTTCTGCACTCGTCTGAATCTCTCTACAAAGAAGTCTAATACAATACGAGTGGCTACTTTAAAGAAATATTTTTATAATCTAGAAATGTATGTTCACAAAGAATATTAATCTTAAAAACTTTCTGGTGAAGTTTAGGTAAAAAGGTAGTAGAAAATACATACCAGAACAGATCTCACAAGTTTATCCACTGAAAATGATAATTTCTTTGCATTTTTTTGCAATGACAGAAGATACATAACAGATGTAAAAATGCAAAGTCCAAGCAGGAGAAAGGCTATTTGTTTATTGTTCATTTTCCTTTTCAAAGCTTTATGCATACAAAATAAAATTAGTGCAATAGCGTATTACTTCCTTGTGTTTGGGTTCTGTAAAGTTTAAAATATATATAAGATAAGCTGAAAGCTTGTTCTTTTTCCCTCACACCTGATGAAAACTTCAGAATAGGCTGAAAGCTTGTGCTTCTCAAATACATTTTTTATTGTAGCTTTATTCCTAATAATAATAATAATAATAAAGATTTGTTTATAGTTTAGTTACACATGATATTTACAAATAGAAAAATAGGGCTTATTAATAAAACAGAGCAGACTGAAATCCATATTTTTATTAAACTACTATTGATGTAATGAGAAACTTTACAGCTAGCTAAAATGGTAACTGCTACAAAGATTTGTCAGTCCAGTATGCTATTTATTTACTAAGAGAGATTTTAATTTATTTTCAAATCATTATGCATATATTAAAATATTACAAAAAAATGGGTGACTGGGATGAAAATAATTACCATTCCAATATAAACTCAATCTACTTCATACATTATGAGAAGATGAATAATTTTAAATTTTTATGATAAAGCTATATACAGGGTGGGGCACGGGAACCAAGTGTTTTTGGAATAATCAGGAAAATGATATTTATTTTTGTAAAGAAAATATATTGGTAGAACAACATTCGTAAGAACATAGCATTTCATGTCATAATAATCATGTACCGAAAATTATATCTGGCATATGATGTCCTTGGCCGTCGACGCATTGTTGAAGGCGTTTACGAAAATTGGCCTCCACTCTTCCCAGCAGGTCTCTGTTGATTTGGATGATTTGTTGACGGATCGCTTCCTTCAATGCATCTAATGTACGGGGCTTGTCCTCGTAGACACGTGACTTGAGGTACCCCCATAGAAAGAAGTCACGTGTGGACAAGTCAGGGGACCGAGGGGGCCATGCAATGTCACCAAATCTCGAAATGAGATGGTTGGGAAACAGGGGGCGAAGAACAGCCATTGACGCTCTGGCGGTGTGTGGCGTGGCCCCATCTTGCTGAAACCACAAATGTCGACGAGCAATACGCCTTCTTCGTAACTCAGGGATGAAAAAGGTGTTCACCATCTCAATGTAACGCCCAGATGTTATGGTAACGGTAACCCCATTTTGTTCGAAGAAATAGGGACCGATGACGCCAAACTTTCCCACCGCGCACCAAACTGTAACCTTAGGGCTATGCAGCGGTTTTTCATGGAGTTGTCGCGGATTTTCAGCAGCCCAATACCGACAGTTTTGATTGTTGACGGCCCCATTAAGGTGGAAATGGGCTTCATCACTCATTACCACCATCATGTTTTCATTCTGCTCATAAAGTGCAAGCATTTCCTGTGCAAAATTCAGTCGTTGGGGGCAATCGTTTACATTCAATTCCTGCACCATCGCTAACTTGTATGGGTGAAAATGTAATTCTTCATGCAAAATCCGTCTAACAGTACGATTGCTGATTCCGAGTGCAGCTGAATGTCTCCGAGCAGAGCGGCCTGGGCTTTGCAACATCGCTTGTCTGACCCTTTCAACGTTCTCTGGAGTACGCACAGTGCATTGCGGCCCCTTCGGTTTTGTTTTCATTATTGAGCCTCCTGTTCGAAGATTGTTAACCCAACGTAAGATTGTGTCACGAGCGGGAACAGAGTCATTTCGATGAATGCTGAATCTGCGGCAAAACGCACGCTGAACTGCTGTCACTGACTCGCCACTCCTAACAAAATGATCATACGCGAACATGCGGTGTTCTAACGTCCACTGCTCCATGATGGCACCTGAAAGATAAAGGTGAGTGTTAGTTAAAGTTAAATGCTATGAACCCAGGAATGGAATGCTACCTACCGCATGCCCCTCCCATTCCTAATGGCCGATTACTAGCTATTCAAAAAACACTTGATTCCCGTGCCCCACCCTATATAATGAAACATTTTTGGGAGTTCATGTTTTTGGAAATCCCCGCCATTTTCTTTTTTTTTACAAAGTAATATTTAAAATATAACCATAAAAGTGATCAAATGCCAAATACAAAATGCCTTCATTTGATATGCCCCTATCTTAGAATCATTACCGTAATTCTTACTGTTGAAGACATGCTTTAATTACCTGATGCCAATAAAACAAATTCTTACTTTCCTAATAGTAAAAAGCTAAGTACAATAATTATTATTGCATATTGTATGTATGTACAATTGTACAGCACAATGCACAATTTTATTTGTCATTTATTCATTTCAAGTACATTAATGTAGCCTATCAAGGTATGCTTGGGATTCTAATTACAGAAAACTTTCCTGTTCTTGACTGCTACAAACTATTAAAAAGAAGAATTGGAAATACAGTGGGCCCTCATTGTTCATGATGGGCTGACTCCGCAAATTCAGGATTTTGTCACATAGCACTTGCAATGCTGCCCACGCAGGTCGATGTAGGCTCAGTCACGCTGTCTTTTACTGAGTGAGGTTGTCATTTCATGCTCTTCAATGCCAATGTATTATATTTAGTGTGTTATTTAGTTGTTTATAAAATATTATTGCTTTACATAATTTTTATGTAATAATATTGCTTTATATTACATACAGTAAAAAGTTTTATTTAAATATAATATTATTGTTTATGTAATGTTACACTAACATTATTGGTTTTTATTAGTGTTTGATGTGAATCATTGTTTAATAATATGTATTGCTTTAGTATATTCTGTGCAGTGTTTTACAAAATTTGGCATTTTAAGGATATTTTACACTGCCATCCTTGAGCTTTTGGAACCAATTAGCCATTTTACATTGAAAATACATCTCATTGTTCGTGATTTCATAATTTGTGACATTTTCCTCAGTCCCAATTAATCACAAACAACGAGGGCCCACTGTACTATACAGGGTGTCTCAAAAGTCACTATCTATTTCGGTGACATTAGATGTTTTTTTTTAAAATGCTATGCTGGCATAAAGATATGTACTTCTGGTGCAAATTTGTGTATTTAAAAAAAGTTAATTGGTTTATTATCTTGACATGCTTGAACAATTCCTCGAACCTCAACTTCTTACAGATGGCATTCTTGACACAGTAGTTTTTCAGCAGAATGGAGCACCGTGCCATTATGCAATAATTGTACGTGATTATCTTGACAGATGCTTCCCCAGTCGCTGGCTTGGTCATGGAGGAACACAACCATGGGCAGCACATTCACCCAATTTAACACCATTAGATTTTTTCGCCTGGGGTTTCATTAAGTCTAAGGTGTACACTGGTAGAAGAATTAGTGATGTAGCCGAACTTCAAAATCGTATTACCGATGCAGTTCAGAAAATAATACCTCAAATGCTGGAAAGTGTGTTCCGGGAAACAACTTATCGCTTTGAGCTCTGTAGAGACACTGATGGTCACCATGTGGAGACAGATAAATAAATAGCACTAATTCTTTGTGGCACTTACTTTGAAATAAATATATTTTTCGTCTTAAACCAGTTTTTCGTAATTCCCATTATTTTTCAAAATAGTGACTTTTGAGACACCCTGTATTAGATATCCTCACAGGTAGCATTTTTTCAACCTGTGGGTTGTGGGAGGTGTCAGCAGGGTTCCACTGCTCTATTATTATTCTTTATCATTCTCTGTACAGTCAAGATCCAAATGGGTTTGGACCAACCAAAATTTGTACAACTGGAAATTTAGATAACCAACTTGAAGGAAGTGGCCACAATACGTGTAGGCTACATACAATGTAAGGTATTCCCAAATAATAAAATCTTGCTTTCTCAAAAGTTAATTCGCCAGTCAAATTAACACTTTCTGATTCTCTTTCTTTAAACTGCTCGTATAATACTTTATCAAGATCCTCAAATTTTGGATTAATGTTTTTCTTCCAGTTATTGCTATATCTGATATAGAGTGCATAATATTTAAAAAGTTTCTCTCTACCATTTTTATGGTTTATTATGGGCAAATATTAAGGAAAAATGTAAGGCTTTGCAAATATGGTCTTCACTGTTCAAAAAATTAGACAAAGGGATTGCAATGTCACTGACACAAATTACGCAACCAATAAAACACTCAAATGTTTGGGTTTTATCCAATTGGGGAATTCAGAACAAACTTTGGGTATTTGGAAGATTCAGTTGTTTGGAATTCCAGCAGTTGTGTACCCACTACGTACCTCCTAAAGTTAGCGATGCTAACTAACACAATTTATATATTGTTCTGCTTTCGTAATTTACTTACATATATTAGCACACACCTTGATATAATTGGTTGCTAAGGTACAAAAATATGGCGTTATAGCCTATGAAAATGGAAACATTTTTATGTAGGAGTAGAGTTCCTTTCATATATATTAATAGGAAAAACAAACCGATGGAAGAATAAATTCTATTCAATTTATACAAGTGGTTTGGAAAAATTAACAATTGACTTTCTCTAAAAACTTAGTGCCAGTACCTGTTTCACTACCAATTTTGAAAATTAGAGGCATTAACAGTATCGCTAATAAAAAGTTGGTGGTGCTAATTTTAGTGCTGCTAATCCCAGCACTGAATTCAGGTAATTGGATCTTTACTGTAGTATCTTTCCTACCAGAGTTGGGGTCAACTATTTACTTCTATTTGACACTTGGTACTTAAGTACCAATTTTTAGGTACTTGTACTTGACATTTCACAATTAGTTGGTACTTTTAAAAAAAAACCAAGTATTTTCAAGTATTTCTCAAGTACTTTAGATGCAATGTAAATTTTTTCTCACCCCCATTTTAAATACTCAACTGATCTATAGTTTCACTAGTAGCCTATAGGTGATATAGTGTATATATTCTTCACTGATAAAGACATTCTGCATGTGAGGAAATGTCAAAGATGGCTTCAAAAGTTTAGGAATGGTGACTGCTGTTTGACAGATGCACCACACACTGGATGCCCTGCTGACTTTGATGATGACCTGCTGTTAGCCGCACTTAAAGAAGACTGTTCAACAACTGTCAAAGAATTGGCCCAGAAACTCAATTCATCCCCGTCCACCATCCATTGACATTTGCAACAACTCAGGAAAGTGCCTAAGTTAGGAAAATGGGTGCCACATGAATTGTCGGTCAACAATCTGAGGGTGCGGGTAAACATTAGCACAGCTCTTCATTCCTGTGAACTTCAAGATCCATTTTTGCACCGTTTAGTGACTGGTGATGAAAAATGGATACTGTACCAGAATGTTAAGTGCCATCGACAGTGGATTTGTGCTGGAGAACCAGTGACACCACAGCCAAAACCAAATCTTCACCCTCGGAAGGTGTTGCTTAGTGTTTGGTGGGATAAAGGTGGTGTAATACACTTTGAAATCTTACCACACAACCAAACAATCACCACTCAAGTGTACTGTCAACAACTGGATCGATTGAACACTGCACTAAAAGAAGAGAGACCTTATTTGGTTAATCGGAAAGGAATCGTGTTCCACCACAACAACGCACGTCCTCATACTACTCGGATCACTTCTGCAAAAATTGAGGAGCTTGGGTGGGAAAAACTTCCACATCCTCCATATTCTCTAGACCTTGCACCTTCAGATTATCATCTCTTCAAGAGTCTGCAAAACTATCTTGACGAGAAACAGTATACAGTTGACCCTTGACTTATGTAATTAATCTGTTCCAAGATGAGTTACTTAACTCGAAAATGACGTAAGTCAAACCCCAAAATACATGTAAATCGGGTAATCCATTCCAGGACCCCAAAAAAGTATTGAAAATAATAAAAGAATTAATTTTTTTTATAAAAACAGTGTATATAAACAATTATAATGGTAATTAATAATTATTATTAAGAAACACCATCTGTAAAAGAAAATACATATTAAAAATTAATAATAAAAAATTAATTTAGACTTACATTGGAGAGAGAGTTGAATGGGTTAGAGGGTTAGCAATGGTGGTAGTGGTGGGTTGAGGAGAGGGGGTTTATTGGTGGGAAGTAGAAGCCCCCATATCTACATCTGAAGGTTGTTCTACTGCACCATCAGCCTCATCTGAAGGCTGCTCCTCCAACCATGGCCTCTTGCTGGCTCTGGTGAAGAACCTGTCCAAGGTAACTTGCTTCTTCCTACTGGACTGCAGTTTCTTGAAATACGAAATCACTTTGTCTTCAAACTGGCACTGAAGAAGCTCTGTTTCAGCAATTGCAAGATGCCATTCCAGTTGGGACTTCACTTTCTCCCAGCCATCTAAAATTGCAAGAAGACCAGCAGTAGAAATTTCTTTGTCACTTCTTTTCTTCAGCTTCTTGCGTGGCCTGAAGATCTGTAGTGCTTAAAGTCACCCCGTGTTCTTCAACCAGCTCTGTGATGTCTTCACTGTTAATTACAAGGCCCAATGTTTGGCCAAAGTTGAAAATGTCGTCTACAACTTGTGCCTCTGGAGGCTCTTCAAAACATTCAAAGTCGTAAAGAACAGAAGGCCACAAGTTTTTCCAAGCCAAATTGCAACATCTGGTTGACAGTTCTCACCATGAAGTCACAATTAGGCAGACTGCATACCAGGCATCCTGCCAGTGAGTGGTCACGCGCTGCATTTGCGATTATGCAGCTATTATGCAACACAAAATAATTATGTAAGACAAATCAATTACAGTCAATGGAGGGCTTCTCGTAACTCAAAATTACGTAAGATGGTGATGACGTAAGTCGAGGGTCGACTGTACTTCTTTAGATGAACTGCACACCAGTCTTTGTACGTTTTTTGCTTCAAAACCATCTGAATTTTATAAACATGGCATTAAAAAGCTCATAGGACATTGGCAGTCTCATTGATTCTGGTGGAAAATATATACTAGATTAAAAAGTTTCAGTAGAGTTTTTTTTTTTTGTCCTTCAAATTCCAATCTAAAAAATGACATTACTTATGGGATGACCTGATAATATATATATATATATATTAGGGTGTCACTAGGTAATAGGGGGAAAATTAAACGATGGATATTTTCCTATGACACCCCCTAACATTGTTCCATTTGGTGTAAAACATACGGAAGAGAAATTTGGTCCTGATTGGTCATCATTTAAAGGTCGCCCTCGTCACTGAAAACAAGACCCATTTGTTGACGTCAACAAGCTGTTCAGTGTTCACAGCTTGGGCCGAACCAGATAATAAAAAACAAGGCAATTTGGTGAAATAACGAAAGTAAGACACTTAAAAACGCAAAGAATACAAACAGTTTATTATATAATCAAAATAGAAGACATAATTTGGCGAATAATGGTACAAAATGGAGAAGCAACAAAAGCAAAACTTTGAGAAATAAAATACATATACAGTAGCAGAATAATTGGTGCTCATACGCTGATCAGTGATTAGTTCTTTCGCGTCCTCACTAATGCTGATTTGTTCGGAGCTGGGTGTTGCTTTCTGTGGTCAGTGACAACTTGAACGAGGAACTGGAGCTGTTCTTCTTTCACTGTCAACTTTCCGTTCAGCTCCTTCACCAGAGCCACGGCCCGTTCTGCTCTGTCGTTCACCACTGCAAGTTTGGAGACCACATCCCGAGCTTGCACGTATTCAGAGTTTGACGTCCATGAACTGGGATGGTGGAGCAGAAAGCAATCTGGCAACTGAAGTTTTGAGAAGAATCCTCGGGTGTTCTTTGTGATCAGTTGCTCCAGTCCTTTGCTGTCACTGAGGAACATAGTATCAAGAACCAAAGGTCGTTTTGGCGGCATGTGAGGGGCTTCTTGATCTAACGCTGCAACCATGCTGCACTTCACTTCCATCGATATCCTCTCATCAAAGAACGCCAGACCCACTGCCTCCTCCGAATGGTACCACAGGTGCGCAGACAGCTTCTTGGTGGTACCATCAGAGATCTTCTTGTGCGGGTATCGAAGGAGCGTCCTCATCAATTCCCAATCATTCAGCGGAGCTTCGATGGACAGATGAGCTGTTCCCCACGCTTTCATGTAAACTAGAACAGAAAAGAGGCAGATATCTCGAATTCCGTGTTCCTCAGTGTTCGTCAGTTTAAACTGTCTTCGGAAGAGCCAGATCTTGATGGCATAGAGCCCCTTAGCCATCCATCTCGCCCGGTGCATAGCACCAGGGGCGCGGAAGTTTAGTCCCTTGTATGGAACTCCTCCAAGAAAGATGACGGAAAGATCGAGGAATTCCTGATAGTCATCACGAACTTGAAGTGCTTGTGATTTTGCAAACTCAATGAGCTCCGTTCTATGCTTAAAAATAGCTGCTTTGGTGAACGCATCTGTGTCCGCAGTTTGGAACTGTTGCTGGTCAATGCGGGTCCAATAATCATGGAAGCGCTTGAAAAGCAGAATTTCTGGACCGGTAGATACTGAATCTAGCGATGCTGCGAATGCCGCCTGTAGCACCAACTCCAGTACATGGTGTCTGCACGCGCAGTGTAACAGGTCACGTCCAACTTTTTCTTCCAGAAG
This sequence comes from Bathynomus jamesi, assembly GCA_023014485.1. Lineage (NCBI taxonomy): Eukaryota > Metazoa > Arthropoda > Malacostraca > Isopoda > Cirolanidae > Bathynomus > Bathynomus jamesi. The sequence goes on along the minus strand of JAJOZX010004678.1, from coordinate 340,107 downwards.
AAGACAAGTTCCTCCACGGTGGCCTGTGTTTGTCGCGGTTGTGTCGAAACACACAGATTTGACATGATCGGTCACTCCCCATTCATTCAGGCAATCTATGATGGCATTTGTTTGTGCCAGCACGGTTCCTGACAGAAGTTTTGGCACCCCGAGGAGCTGCTCTGTCCCGGAGCCAGATACAAGAATAGTTAAGCGGTCAACATATTCTCGTGACGTCAGATCTTGCATGAGTTTTCCGTCCCAGTGAACAGTCAACGGACTATTGCCTTGGAACTCGCTCTTCAGTTGCCGAGCCTTAAGGGTACGGAATTTTTCACGCTGACGATGAATGGATCCACGATTGATGTTGTAGTCGCTAGCATCATGCCCTAAGCTGGAAGCTGCCTCAAACAGCAGATATGTGGCCTTTCTTGACGAGAGTTGCATGCGATCAAGCGCTGCCGCCAATTCCGATGTCATGATGTTCTTCGTTGCTCTTTGTTTAGACGCTAACGAACCACCACATGCTCCTTTTTCTTCGCTATCATCTGAGCTGGAGGATGAGGACTCCAAAACCGCTTCGTTGGGTACTGCCTCCATTTCAGCTGCTGATCGCTTTCTTCGTTTCTCCTCTTCCTCCCGACGTCGAGTACAATCTTTGACTTGGCGCTGATGGGTCATGTCCAAACCTGCCATTGAACCTGGACGTCCTTTCTGGCGCTGCTGCTGAAGGAACTCCCAATCCTCTGGGTACTTGACCAATTTCTCACAATCAGCGTGGGCGATGTCAAAGAGACGATCGAGGCGTTCAATGAATTCTTTTTCTTTCGTCTTGTGTGAATCGCTCGTCCTTGAGGCGTGTTTTTTGAGTCCTTTCCACTCCTCGAAAACTTTATCCAGTTTGCTGACGCAGTGTGTCTCGAGTCTGGTTGGAATGTGAGCTTTCTCCCAGAAGGACATCACTGCTCGAAGTGACTTCCTCAACGTGTCACGTATTGTCATTTTCTTTTCATGGTGAAGGTAAAGGAAGTAACCGAATGCTTGCCTGTAGGAAGGAAGCTTGCATCCTTTCACCTCATCAACCGCTGCCCCTAATAGGTATATACACTTCCGGGTTTCCATCACCAGAAATCACGTAGCTGAAATGAGAAACGGTGAATCGTTAAGTATTGTTCACTTTATTTCTCAGATATTCAGACACACACAGATACACACACACACATATATAGAGATACATAGATATCTAATGAACGATTATGGAGACGCCGCGCAAGCATTAAACTTTGGAAGGCGGGGGCGACCTTTTATAGTTATTCAAATAAAAAGATTTTTCAGTCACCATGTTTTTTTTACCAATGGAATAGATTCGCGGGGTGTCAGCATGAAAAATTCAAACTTTGCATTTAAGTGACACCCTAATATATATATATATATATATATATATACTGCATACATGAAAAACTGTCATTATTTTTTAGTATTTACCACAATTTCAAAAATTCATGCTGATCTATCTTAGCTCCTGCATATCAAAAAAAAGGAAGTGAAATGTCCTCATCCTATCTCTGAATTCATGTAGGTCATGCCTCATGTAGGTTGGGGATTCACTGTACAGTAATCCCCTGATTTATGCGGTATATGCATTCCTGAACCTTCTGAGTAAAATGATGCCACATGGGGCAACTATAACATATAATTCAATGTACTAAGTATGGGGCTTCCAACCCCAAGACACCCAAAATTAAATAAAATACAATAATAATAATTATCTGCCAAAAAAACGTAAAAATTAGTAATAACATGTAATAAATAAAAAAAATAACACCATTAGGATCTCTTGGAGCTGGTTTCTTAACCACCAGTGCCTTAGCTCCATCATGTTTTTTATATTTTTTACATTTTCTTATTTATTAAAAAATTGAATATTTTTTGAACCATGTTAATCCAAGACCACGCAAATCTTCAATTAGCTACACCACTTTTCCAGTGTAGTTTTTTATGTTAGGTTAAGTTTAGTTCTCTTTCCTTGTGAAAATAAGTGGTTTTCAAAATATTTCCATTCCCATCAAATAAGATAATATCTCAAAAATTATTCATTCACACAAAAAATAAATCTCCGATTGTTTTTAAAACATCAAAATTAACCAGAAAAATATTTTGTGGAAAATAATGCTGCTTATCTGTTAAACTTTTACTGAAAACACTTTTTAAAATCTCAGTGCAATTTCTCTCTTGTGCCAAGTTCAGCACAGTGGCCCCCATGATCATGTAATTTGGTTAGGGATTTTTTTCAGATGAAGCTACACTTGTAGTTCGGGCCAACTAACTTAGGTCCACTATATTCAGAGCTAACAGCTTTTTTAAATCTTGCCATAAGTATGTCCTTAACCTCTCAACTACCAAGGTTTTTTGCATCTAGCTTCCTATTACCAAGGAGGTAATGGCTTTTTTGTTAGAACTATTTATATACTATACAAACTCAATTTTGTCTTGAACATATCACATATTACATTAGCAAATCATTACTTACTGCTTACAATGTATGCATGGGTAATTATTAATTTTACCCCTGCAGATCAATTTTGATATGAGAATAGGTTATGTTGGTGTATTTTATTCAAATCTGACCTTCATTTCTTGTGCAAATAGGCGAATTTTGAACCAAAATACACCAGAAAAACCTATTCTCATAATACAACCAACCTAACCTAATTAGTATGCACCCAGCAAATTATGTCAAAATACGATAACTTACAACTGGAGCATGTACCAGGTTCCATTTTGAATTTATCACTGGTTGGGGCAGTAGTAGTTTGAAATCAACGCATGTGTGAAATAGTTCCTATCATCTGCACATGTGCTGAACATGTTACATCACAGTAGACACAGATGACATCATGCACCAATACCAGTGAATACATCGTGCAATTGAAAGTAGTGCTACCTTTGATAGTAAATAACCAAAAAACTAAGAATTTGCACAAGAAATGGCTGTTATATTTGGAATCAGTATAAAATGATTATTTATATGATATACAAATAGTTGAAGGCTCCTGCAGGGGTAAATCAATTATTAACCTATGCATTTTACAATAACATCCTCTACTTGAATTTGGCAAACAGGTTTCTTATAGATAACACACAAGTCTAGTTTTTTTATCTCTGTCAAAGACAAATCACACATGTATCACACAAATATTTCAGAAATTTGCAAAGAAAATTCATTTATCTGTCTTGGAAAGACAGTAAACAAATACTTGAAAGGAAAATATACAAAGAAATATACAGTAGTCCCTCTACAATCATCACCATCGACTATCTTCATTCCCTATTTAACACCATTATTTCATTAGTCATTGTCTACCCATAAAGCATCAGTCTTTGTTGAGTGCTCAGTGGAGATGGATGTTGCTCAGTTTTACTACCTAATTTACTTTAAAATATTTGCTTTTTTAATTCACTTTAGTAAAATTAAGTGAAAATGGCCCCTCCTAAAAATGTACAAAGTGGTGATAAAGGTAAAAGGCCTAGAAATGTGACCACATTGGAAATTAACTAAAAATTATAGATGATTTTGAAAATGGAAAATGTGCTGCAGACATTGGTAGGTAATAATGGCATACCACCAACTAATGTGCAATCAATTGTAGCCAATAAAAAAAAAAAAGCATGTTTTAGAAAATGACCCCAATGCAGAAAGATCCTCCAAAGTCACTCAAGAAGCCAATCAAACCTTTCGTTGCTATAAGGAAATCTTAGCAGAGAAAAAGAATGCTATAAGACAATAAACTCAGGATTATTTCTACGAAAGAAAATCAGATCCACTGAAGTCTCCCCATCCATCAACATTAGCAGCAGTAGATCTCCCTGATCTGCTGATGGAGGGTATGGAAAAACTATACACGCCTACAACATGGTATCGTATGTGATACCTTTATTTCTTAATTAAATATAAATCATTAATTCATTTAATTAAATATCTACAAAATTGCCTCAGGATTGGTGACATAGCCTATTGGGAATGGAAATTAATTACCATACATAGAACCCCATATGTAGGCATTGGGCCTGCATGACAAGAAAACCAAATCTATTATTTCATATTCAAAATTTTCCACTGCTGACTAGAGGGCTTCATTGCACTCACCTTTTGAGTGGTAGTACCCACCACTTGGAGGGGGGAGTGTAGTGGGGTTGTCTTAATTAACATCTTGTTTTCTTCTTGTTTCAGGATTGGCCACTGTGTAACCCCCGTGTTGACGGAGTTAGTTTTGCTTAATGCCTGGCTAGCTCAGTAGTTTTGTTTAGACCCATTTTCAGGAATTTTTTTGATCTTGTTTTTTGATTCTGGTATCGGTAAATTTTGCCTTCAATTTCTAGAAACTGGCTTATTTTTCAAAGTCACGGTTGGCTTACGCTTGTGGAAGTTCTAGCCTGCCAACTCAATTTGCTAAGAAAAAGAAAATTCAAGGAAAACAGAGTGCCTTGTGATACTGGACATTGCCTGTGCATAACAGTGTGCAGGTTAACCTGTTAACGGACACCTTTAGCGCGGCTTTGCTATCCCGCTCTGGTCACCTTTTTTTGCGGTAAAAAGCGTGCGCACAATGCTTTCCGTTTTTCAACTCATAACTTTCGTTTACATGGCTAAATTATAATGAAAATTTATTTGTAAGTAAATTATAACTAAATAAACATATTTACGAAAAAAAAAATATATATATATATTTACGCACCTTAACATGTTGGCTGCCGTGTGCCCCGCCAGCATCTCTCATGTTATCTGTCTTTGAGTACTGCGTGAGATGCCAGCGGGTCACAATGCATGTTTTACTTATGGATTTATTTATCCTCAGCAACATGAGATATAATGCTTTAAAAGCCATTTGGCACCTCAGGAATAACTTTTTTACTGGGTAAAATATTCATTGGCGTATCTGTAGACCCAGGGAAATAATAGACTTAGTAAAGATGAATATTTATTCTGAAGTACATTGAAAAAGTACAAACAAACAAGGGGTTGAAGTATAATGTTATACAACTTGCAATCAAATAAAATTTGCCTTTGAATATTACAAATATAATCTAGAATATACTTTTCAAAAAAAAACCTTTTTTTTAGAAAAAATATACCCGCATATTCCTTTATTTATTCAAATACTGTTTTCCTTTGAATAATATAACTAAAATATATTTGAAAATTAACATAATTTGGAACTTGGGGCATTCACGCACACTAATTGGACTCACTTTATCATTGTCTTATATCGCGCAAATTATCGGGCAACGCAGGAAAGCACAAGGAAGAGTTGCCAACTAGTCACTTTTCGCATAAAAATATGAAAGAGCGTACATAAATGGCGCAAAACATTTATTTGCAGCAACTATATCAGCAAGCGTACATTTACGTCGCGGGCCTCAAAGGACGGAATTTGTTCGCCGTACATTTATGTTAGTGTCCGTTAACAGGTTAAGGTATTTCTAGGACCAATAGCTTCAGGTTTTGCTTCTCCATGGCTTAACTATAATAGATAGGTGTGATTGGATTGACCTCAAGTGTAGCTTAAGGATGTTAGGTCCAGTGAGGTCTATTGTGTTGTCTAATTGTACCATTCTAGCATAGGTTAATTTTTTATCGTCTTCTGGTAATTCCATTTTTGTTGTCCAGTATTTTTGTCATTGTAACCATAAGCACCATTGTATAGCATACCCTTTCAGGGTTTTTGGATTTCCACTTCTTGATCTTAAGCCTCATCTAGGCTCAAGCTCATAACCTATCCTAGCTCTTGTAACTAATTCAAATTAATTTCTAATAAACCCTTAGAATTCTACCAACTAGTTTTTTTTTTCAGCCTTTGTCCTTATAGACCGGGGTCGTTACTTTCAAGGATTTCCTTATGACAAAAGCATTGTAGAGGGTTCAAACAACCCTTTCACCAGGCAGTTGATATCTCCTCTTGTGGTAGCACTGGTGATAATATAATCCACCTAAACAGGACATACAACCCAGGGTCCTTGAATCGACAATACCTCCAGATTCTCTTTATTAAACAATTCAGAGGGTAATACCTGCTCTTCTCATCCAGCCACATTTGGTTTACTTCACGATCAGTCTGCTAAAATCTTGCTTGCTTGTTATGTATGCCCATATTCAGCTGAGGTCCTCAAGTATTGCTGGGTGTACATTGCACACACCTTTCCTGGAGCCAGGGCTTTCCAGGTTCTCAAGTGGACCCGACTCAGACACAGTGTTAATCTTTGGAGATAGCTAGCGGGTCGAGTCCATTTCTTGGTTCCAGCAGTGTGGGAGTCTCGTTTGCCCCTCAGTGACAGTCAGTGGAGGTGAGAAAAACTTCACCACCCGGGACCTTCCCTTTTCCCATCATCAAGAAGCAGCCAGCTTATTCAGTAAGTAGGCAAGTTACAATATTCTATTTATTTCTTCATTCTCCCCGTGACAGTATGACATCATGTTACTCTACAACTTAATTAGTTTATTGGTTTCTGTTCTGGCTATTTTTTTTTTCTAATTGGATTCAGTTTGGTGGTGTTTGATAGAATTATGATGTGCCATTTGTGTGGTTTCGACTTTGAGAACTTCATTTGTCATGTGCCCTAGATGATTAATTAAATGATTAATTGAATGCCTGGCTAGGTTAATTGAATGCCCGGTTCTTTCAGTCAACTGAATGCCTGGTTAAGTTAATTGAATGCCCAGTTAGGTCAACTGTACATCCTTGATGATTGGTTAGGTTAAGTCATGATATTTTTGTTAGTTTAAACAAAAATAAGAGCAAGCTTTGCTGGTTAATTTTGAGGTGTTCTGCATGTTTCCTGTGGTAATGTGTCATTTATGAGATCTCATAACATGAACAATTTAGGGTGGTCCATAATTTCACTTTTTAAAATTTTTAATGGTCCAACATGCTAATGTTATGGGCATTGGTGCAAGAAACAACATGGTTACCAGTTTTTGGAGTTCTGGTAATATCAGACCCCCCCACCCCCAATTTATATTGCATAGTAAAAAACTGAGTAAAAATGATATCTTTTAAGCATTGTTTTATGATTAATCATATTTAATCTTAAATAAAAGCAAGCATACATATTGCATATCAATTTATTCAGAAATCAACTTTGCACATTTTGGTGTATAAATTGATTATTTGTAATAGTATACATAGAAATGTTCTATAACAGCTGATTAAGCCAATATTTTGTGTTTTTTTCAGATATCCAATGATGTATATAGTATATGATACATTTTTCACTTGGTTGATTCTAATCTTATTTTAAATGAATATCATGGCTACTCCTAATTAAATATAAAGTTAAGAAAAAGCAGTTATGATCCAATTATTAGTAGTCTTAAAGATGAACTGATTCCTACAGGACTATTCCAGCTACCATCCCAATCAGATGCACTTCAGCATTTCTATCATTTAAAAAGAAATGATATGGTTATGAACAATAAAGAAGAGGCTGCAACAGTTGTACTTAATAAAGTTAAAAAATTCTGGGACTTAGCTGGCATTAAAACGCAAGATATTTCCAAAAGCAGAAAACCAAAAGAAAAGATTCTGACTTTAGTTAATGAGTATGAAACACTGAAAAAACACAAAATTTGATATATGTAATTTCCATGCTCTGACACAGTCTTAAGCCTACTATTTACATATAGTGCTTATGAGTACCACTTATTATTCTCATGTATACATTCTCATGTATACCATCTAGAGTTGATGGTATTCATGAGTAATGAGCCAGACCTACAAGAGGTAACAGATTTCACTGGTCCATCACAAATAAGCTCTATAGACTTCTTAAGGTACCGTAATTGTTACTTTTCAGCCCAGACTGCTATTTCCCATGAAACCTAGGTTTTTCTCATGGTTTTTGATGTGATTCATGCGAATCCGACCTTCATTTCCATCGGAAATGACCAGTTGTTAAGATATACCCCATCCCCTACCCCATCAATATTAGGGAACCTGTGGGGAATCTTTTTTTTGGGGGTGAAAAACTCGTCATTTCCAACAAAAATGAAGATAAGAATGTCATGAAACATCAAAAACCATGAGAAAAACCTAGGTTTCATGGAAAACTTAACCCCTAACCTAACTAACCTAAAAGTACCTAACCTAACATGAACATGTCATTACATTATCATTTGTATAATTTAGGTCTCGGGGGTACAGGGGCAGAGCCCCCATAAAGATCATGCATGACAAATTGATCGATATTGATCAGCATTTTAACATTGGAAATTCAAAAATAAAAAATATAAAACCCTATACCCATCAATTTGTGATGCGTCATCTTTACGGGGGCTCCACCCCCATACCCCAGAGACCTAAATTATACAAATTGGACACACTACATTTAAAGGGAGAATACCATGCGAGCGAAGAAAATCGAGACTTGCTTCGTTATTTTCGAAACAAAGTGTGAAAATGCGAGCTGGAACAGGAGGGCACTGGTTACACTGGACAACCATGTTGATTCTGAATTTGAACTGAAAACAGGAGATGAACGATTTAGCAGATCAGTCAGTGATTTGCTGGATTAGGTCACATGATGAAATAGAGGCCTGTGATTGGCTACCTCAAAAATGTTTACATAGTTCGTCGCTAGATGGTGCCACCTCCTATTATGGCGGCGATAGAATGCCCCTTCAAAAAAAATTTGGTACTTTTGCATTATCCTCCCAACACTAATTTTTTTTATAATGGCTAGCGCCTGCAGCGGGTTGTTTTTACCCTAACCAAACCTAACACCAACACTAATTTTTTTTTATAATGAAAGAAAAATAAAGTACCATAACCAAACCAACATTATATAAAAAAATTAGTATTGAGAGGATAATGCAAAAGAACCAAAAAAAATTTTTAAATAAAATAACTATCTCGTAAACTAAACATCTACGATGGAAATGTTATTGATAAATGTTTTGTACCTGTTGACACATTAATGTAGAACCCCTCAAAATTGTCAGGAAACATTCTGGGCTGAAAAGTAACTAATACCCTTCTTAACACCAAAAGGACAGTTTTGTTAAGGGAACTGACAAATCTTTGCTATTCAAAAAAATATAAGACATGCTCAATAGGAATATTAGGTCCAGGAATATTGGTAGCAGGTCTAGCAGGAGATGTCAGACAATTCAAGGGTTGAGTAAGACTAGATGGTTCCTTAGTATCTAATTTTTAAGCAACTTCATTGGAACTTTTCTTGCAAAAAGAACTGATAGCATGTTCAATTTGCTTAATGATCTTACTCAAATCCATCAAGTCATCAATGCAAGCCAACTCAAGGGTCTTAGAATCATCCACCTGTAACCTTTTAGTACTTTTAGAAGTTACTCCTTTACTCATGATTGGATTTAGGAAAGTAAATATAACCTATACCCAGGGCTTAGGGTATGGGGCACACTAAGGCCAGACCTAGCCCAATGAGATGAACTAAGCCACAGTCGTTACCAAAAACAAACCCTAGACAAGGGCTATGCCTTGCCAAGATCTTTTAACAAACAAGTACAAGAAACACGAGTGATCTTATACCAGTTAAAAAACAATTCCAAAATGCAGGCTTAATCTCAACTGCAGCCCTGGAAAAATTTTTCAACACCACACACCTGGTTTCAGTAATAAAGAATTTGATAAGTGCAAGGTTATGCATATTGGGCCAAAAAATCCAGAATTTGAATACAATATGAATGGAATTTGGATTAAAAATGATGATAAAGAGAGACTTGGGTGTCACTGTGACAAATGAACTTAAACCCTCAAATCACTGTATGGTAATCAGAAATAAAGCAAATGCTAGACTCAATCTCATGCAGACACACATTGAATACAAATCACCCAATATTATAAAGCAACTTTACATTTCATATGTGAGACCCCTCCTTGAATACTGCATTCAATTTAATAGTCCCTATTTGATAAAAGATATTGAAAAACTGGAAAAAGTACAGAAACGAGTAACAAGAATGATCCCATCTCTAAGACAATTGACATATAAGGAAAGACTGGCATATCTAAGCATGTTCTCATTAAAAAGGAGGAGGTTAAGGGGTGATATGATAGAGGTGTATAAAATGATAAAAGGGTTGGATAAGATAAATTTTGAGTCTCTCTTCATTAAAGATCACAATAATCAGACTAAGAGGTCATAGTATGAAATTATTTAAGCCAAGATGTAGAACAAATTTAAGAAAACATAGTTTTACAGAGTAATTAAGTTTTGGAACAGTCTGACAGAAGAAGTGGTGACTTCAGATACACTTGATTCTTTCAAAAGAAGGTTGGATAGTTTGATGTCTGCAAGGGACATCTGGTGGTGGTGTTTAAGCCCATTTTTATTGCATGAATGGTACTAGTTTATTTCATATATATTATGTGCATTTGGGTGATAGATCCCACAGCTCAACACAGGTGTTGTGGGATATAGGGAGGCATCATCTTGGGTTAGGGGATACTCTCTGTCCTGACACACCCTATTTAAAGAGATTCCTCTGCCAAGCGGTGGCCCCCATAGTACTGTGAGGTATTGAAAAACTCATGATCTTCACTTGCCCCACAAACACCTTTAAATGGGAGACCCAAAAATGGGTGCACACACATTTCTACATTACTGTACAGTCTTTACAGCCACACCTACACTTTTCCTCCTAAGTATATATATTGTAATGTATATGGATGTAAATTGTGACTTGGTCCGCAATTGATATGGACCGTGACTTATTTTTGGTTGGCACGGTACTGGTATTGATGGGTACCATAATGAAATTGACTGGATTCTTTGGATCTGATATATTTGCATGTCAGTTATAAATAGATATAGTGTGTAACATATTTGTGGATAGTAGCCTATTATGACTTTGATCCTCTGGATCCAGAGATTATATCTTTAGTTTGAAATTGATAATTAATTAGTTTTAAATTTATACTTAATTGGTTTTGTAAAAATTGGTTATTGCCAATGTACAGGCAGTTTTTACATAGTGGAGCCACCTCGATGGGCCGAAGTGGCCCCTAGTGTGCCCACTATAAAAATTTCTTATGTTCTAACTTTTTGTTAACAAGCAATTCTAGGCACGTCCGATTACCACAAAGGTTCACCGAAAAGTCCCTCCTATTCCCTAATAAACTAAGTTTAAAGCATAGGAATGGAGCTAGTTATATTTGAATGAATAATATCAGTAAATTAAAATTTACAAAAATGATACAATAATGCATTTATAATTTGTAAAAAAAACAGTCATAGTCGATATTCATATATAGTCTCTAGGATATTTACTCTTGTAAAAATGCCTGCGCTTCAAACCCCCACTGCGTAGCCAAACGACCCATTACTTACTGATAGCTTATACAGTCATCCGTCCAGTGGCGTACTAAGGGGGGTGCGATGGGGGCGGTCTGCCCCGGGTGATAGCCAGGAGGGGGGTTGAAATACCAATACAAGTTTTCAAACCAAATGAAAAATTCGCCAAAATAAGAAAAAAAAATTAAAAATGTTCAAATTATTACAACAGCTTAATGTTAATTTCCACTATAAAATAAATTTTTATTTTTATTGCCAATACAAAATTTACAAACGAAAAATTAAATATTTGATAAAAATTTCATCGAAAGGCGAACGTTTGTTGACGTTTAGTCATCAGTTTGTTGAGCATAGTCAGCTGGCTGCAACTAATATTCCAAGTCTTGTTCACTTGACACTGTGACTCCACATACATGAGGTATGTTTCATTAAATAATTATGATAAAGCATAAAGTGCTGGTGTTTATGACAATATCATGGTACTTATACTACCAGTGTCCAGTAATTTTTGACAATGTGGTATCATAGTGATGTTTAAGTATTTATAAATGATAATTAATGATAATTAATAATGATAAACATAAACCTGTGCCGTGGTCAAGGATATGACAACGCTGCAACTATGGCTGGGATTCATGGTGGTGTTCAGTCATAGATCAGAGAGATTAATCCCAAGGCTTTGTTTGTGCCTTGTGCAAATCATTCTCTGAACCTTTGCGGAGTGCACTCATTTGGAAGTGTTTCTTCATGTGTGACTTTTTTGGAACTTTGGAGAGAGTCTATTCCTTCTTTTCAGTCTCAACTCATCGATGGGAAGTGCTGATGGAGAATGTAGGCATGACAGTCAAAAGACTTTTCCAGACAAGATGGAGTGCTCATTATGACGCTCTGCAACCAGTGAAGGCAAATTTTGAAAAGCTGACCTCAACCCTTGAAGTACTGTGCGATCCCAAAGAAAATGTGGACACAAGAGGATCAGCTCAGATTTTGCTGTCTGCTGTATGTGATTTCTCTTTTTTGAGTTACCTTTCTTTCTGGTGTGAAGTTCTGGAAGAAATTAATCTCACACAAAAGTATTTGCAAACAGTTGGAATCAGCCTTGAAAAGTGCATTGTGAAGCTCCAAGCTCTAAAACTGTTTCTTGAAGATCAGCGCAATGAAATTGTGGAGAGGGCCATTCATTATGCAACTACAAAGTGTAAGGAAATGGACATTTCTATGGAGAGAAGAGGGAGAGTAAAGCTCCGAAAAAGGATGCCAGGAGAGCAGGGCCGGATTAAGACCTTTAGAGGCCCTAAGCATTAAAAGATTTTGGTGCCCCATATATATGTAATTCAAAATATAAACAAAAATAAACCATAAAATAAAATTTTATTTTTTGAAATGAAACAAAACTTACAGTAAGATGGAAAATAATGTTTATTTTTGTATACTTCCACTTCATTTATATTTGAAAAGTTTTCTCCTACTTTTTTTTAATTGCAGTCTTTGATCAGATCCTCAAAACTAATCTTACGTAACACATCTGCTTCTATACTTAGTAGAGATAAGGCATCCAGCCTGCCTTGTTGCACAGTTGTTCTGTTGGTATTTTTAATATACTTCAACTGAGAAAATGAACGCTCAGCTGAGCAATTTGTGACCATTAATGTTAAAAATATACGAAAGGCAATTTCTACATTTGGGAAGGCACACTCAATATTGTCTTCTACAATTATTTTATAAAGTTCAGCATGACTGAATCTTGTTTTTACATTTACTATAGCACACGAAAATATTTAATCTACAGTATATGTATTTTTAATATGGCGCTCAAAGATTTGATATAAACAAAATAATAACGCAAAGCGTAAAGTGTGTGATTACAACGAAATATATTTATTCTCTCAAAAGGGTTGTTGTTCACTACAAATTCAAACAATGAAAAAAAATAAATACTATATATGAATATATATAATTCAGTTTTCAACAGCTTATAGGCTATAAGCCGCGATTATAATAGTATAATAAATCCATGGTAAATCCGACAATGGAAAATTTCTGTGGTGCCCCCCTTCCCTTGATGCCCTAAGCACGGGCTTATTTTGCTTAATGGTTAATCCGGCCCTGCAGGAGAGATGGCAAAGGATGCTGGTCTCACATTGCCAGAGGAAGTAAAAAGGGCTATGTTTGAATGTCTTGATCGCTTTCATTAAGAATTGGAGATTCGTTCTAAGGCAATGGATCAAATTGTCAATCTTCGCTGTTATTCAGCCAAACACTTTGGTTGTTGCAACAGAAGAAGAACTTCGGAAGTATATTCCAAATTTGACTCAGGTTTTCGATGAATTCTCTGATGAAGATATCAGTGTGGAAATTGGACGACTTCGGAGGCATTTGAAAGCTGCCAAAATCAGCGTTGAAGAGGCAAAGAAATGGACAGCATTCCAATTTCTGGAGTTTATTGTGAAATGGGATTTTTGTGAATCTTTGCCAAGCTTGTCACTGTGTTTGAGATGCTTTTTGACTGTCTGTGTCTATTGTTTCATGTGAAAGAAGTTTTTCCAAATTGAAATTGATAAAAAATTTCTTTCGCTCGACCATGAGTCAGACAAGATTGATAAATCTGGCTTTACTTTCAGTTGAACATGAATATGCAAAGAAGGTGAATTTTGATGAGGTCATTGATCAATTTGCAGAAATTAAGGCTCGAAAGCAGAGACTGTGAATCCTCTCTATTTACCTTTGAAGAATAGGCTGAGCGTTGAGACTGGATTTCCTGTGTTTTTTGTATAAAATAAAATGCAGTATTACCTGTTCACTGAATTTTTAATGCCCTGCATTTTTCTTATTTCCAATTTGCTTATGACAGTACTGTACTGTTTAAAAATCTACTTGCAAACATAATATGTTTTTCTGTGTGTTTAAATTTTAAAATTATTTATGGGGGGTGCCAAAGGAAGGATCCGCCCCAGGTGCCAAATACTTTAGGTACGCCCCTGCATCCGTCTTCCATGAAAATTCATAGAGAAAACTCTATAATTCAGAATTGCCAATAAACAGCCAACTTCTGATAAAAAATTTTAATTATTCACGCCTAAGGCGGATATGAAATATCAGATAAACAATCAACTTCTGATAAAAATGTTAAATTGTTCAAGCCTAAGGTGGATACGAAGTATCAGATAATTTTGTAAAATGTCCGAAAACATTTACATTTTAACTTTTTTTTATTTTCCCCAAATTCTTTGATGTTTTACATTATATGTTAGAGTTAAACTTTTTTTTTATTTGTTAAAATTTTCCAAACGATCGGTAAACTTTTCAAACTATCCTGTGCATGGTACAGTTCCCTGCACTAGTTCCGAGCCACCTCTCCGACATGTGGCAGAAATGCAGTCCCGCTTTCTCCCCAACTCTTACAACCTCACTCTCCTCCTACCCCTCTCCCTCTCGCTATCCCCGCCTCTCGTCCTACCCCTCTCCTTTCGCTACACCAAAAACGACGATATTACGAGATCAAACCGTCTATATGGAATCGCACAATAGATGAAATTAATCATCATAATGTAGAGAAATACAACACTTGTTTATAAGTGTTAATATCGAATCACGATATGACAAAAAGTGTTACATCACGAATGATCCCAAAATTCGAAGGACACTGTAATTTGGCGTCAGATTACGATTCGAATAGCATTTAATTTTAAACTGTGATTTGAACTCAGCGACTCAATATATTAAATAATATATACATTATAACTGCAAACACGCAGTATAATTAACGTAAAGAACGACGCTCTGTATAGGAGAATTATCCGCGCAAGATGAGAGCGAAAGAACGAAACAAATGAAAAAATGAGGTACCCACCCGGGAATCGAACCCGGGATCTTCCGATTGCCGGTCAGATATGATAACCACTACACCACAGGCCTCACCCAAACAAATGTCGTAATTCCTCTACATACGCGCAGAAACCAATGCCCCAAAGGGGCACCTCCCGCATGCCGTAACATTATATACATTATAACTGCAAACACGCAGTATAATTAACGTAAAGAACGACGCTTTGTATAGGAGAATTATCCGCGCAAGATGAGAGCGAAAGAACGAAACAAATGAAAAAATGAGGCCTGTGGTGTAGTGGTTATCATATCTGACCGGCAATCGGAAGATCCCGGGTTCGATTCCCGGGTGGGTACCTCATTTTTTCATTTGTTTCGTTCTTTCGCTCTCATCTTGCGCGGATAATTCTCCTATACAAAGCGTCGTTCTTTACGTTAATTATACTGCGTGTTTGCAGTTATAACGTATATAATGTTACGGCATGCGGGAGGTGCCCCTTTGGGGCATTGGTTTCTGCGCGTATGTAGAGGAATTACGACATTTGTTTGGGTGAGGCCTGTGGTGTAGTGGTTATCATATCTGGCCGGCAATCGGAAGATCCCGGGTTCGATTCCCGGGTGGGTACCTCATTTTTCATTTGTTTCGTTCTTTCGCTCTCATCTTGCGCGGATAATTCTCCTATACAAAGCGTCGTTCTTTACGTTAATTATACTGCGTGTTTGCAGTTATAATGTATATAATGTTACGGCATGCGGGAGGTGCCCCTTTGGGGCATTGGTTTCTGCGCGTATGTAGAGGAATTACGACATTTGTTTGGGTGAGGCCTGTGGTGTAGTGGTTATCATATCTGACCGGCAATCGGAAGATCCCGGGTTCGATTCCCGGGTGGGTACCTCATTTTTTCATTTGTTTCGTTCTTTCGCTCTCATCTTGCGCGGATAATTCTCCTATACAAAGCGTCGTTCTTTACATTAAATAATATATATGTAAAACTGAATAATTCCAACATTCATTTTTGCGTATAAAGTCCAAACTCGCGTGACACTCTAACTGTATAAAAAATGCAAGGAAAATAAAAAAAAAACAGGTCAACATTAAATAATAATGATGTCACCCAATTATTAGGATATACAGTAAACTTTTGTAATTTTTAAAATTATCATTCTGATTATTCTGATCTGATCTAGAGGTTGTTGTTGTTGTTGTTTAGCCGATCAGCCCACCCTGATCGAGCAAGCCGGCGGCACGCAGGTAACCGATCGCCCTCTCCGGAGTGGACCAGAGGTTCAGCGCACTCGTGATGTTGTGTTGTGTTCGTTGTTGTGCTAGAGCGGTACAATCCGTCATAATGTACTCAATTGTTTGTGGTGTGTCTTGGCACAGGTGGCAGGTGTCGTCTATGGAGTTGTCTAGTCTGTGTTTATATGTCCATAAGTTGGGGTGATGTCCACATCGGAATCGTGCTAAGTTAACTCGATCTGATCTGCTCAGGCTGATCTCTGACCTGTTAATGGGCGGCGGCTTCGCACCTAGGACCGCATTCGGACCGAGTCGTGTCAGTGCTTTGTGGGTTAGGTGTGTGTGTATGTGTTTTCTGTACTGTGTGATGTCTGTGGGGCGTGGTATGGAATGGAGTATTTGGTTATAATGTCTCTCTGGTGTTACCTTAATGGTGCGAGGTGTTGGTGCATGATTGTACATGTAGTGGCAAGGGTGTTGTAGGTTAGTTGTCGCTGCTGCCATGAATTGTGTTCCCCTCATGTCTAAATGTTCCCTAACTTTTAGTATTTTTGTTTCTGTGTGCAGGTGTTCTATTGGTGTTGTTTGAGTGCATCCTGTAATGATACGAAGTGCGTTGTTTTGTATTGTTTGTAAGGTGTTTATGTGTGTGTTTGAGATAATGGGTGCCCAGCATGGGCTAGCATAGTCCATAACTGAGCGAATATATTGTTTGTAGATGAGTGATGTTGTTTCCTGCTGGTGTCCAAAGTTTGTGCCTGTTAGTACCCTAAGCGTGTTAAGTCTTGACGTACATTTGTTTTTAATGTCCTGAATGTGGTTTGCAAAAGATAATGATGTGTTGTATGTGACACCTAGTATTTTGGTTCTGTGAGTGTGTGGAATGTTGATGTTGTTTAGTGTAAGTTGTGGAATTACCTGGTGTTCTTTTGTGTTGCTTGTAAGCAAGGTGTTCCAGCAGATGCCGAGATGTCCACTCCTGGCCAGGCTCCCAAGTGTTAACCACATTTTCAATGGGGGTTTAGGTCACACCCGTTGGTGGGCTAGTTCAGCAGCTCGACATCTCGTTGTTCTTGAAACCACCGTCGGATGATCCTGGCAGTATGAACAAGGTAGTTATCCTGTGATATGTATGTTAACCCTCCGTTTATAGCCTTGAGTGGCTCGAGATTGATGGGGTTCTGGTTAGGTGGCAGCAACGGATTTTCTCACTTTGGGGTAGCTGGTACCGTGTAGGGAATCGCAGTAGTTTCTTTTATACTACACTCCGATTTCTTCTCGTTGTGGCTCGGAGGATTCTGTGAAAACTTACTAAATTATCTGACGGTTCCCCAATTCTTCTTGTAGCGTATCGGGGAATTATTTATTCTATTTTAAAACTAATTTCTTTGGAGGAAGTAGGGTTCAAAGGACAAGACAAAGAGATCTGCCTGTAATATTTTAGAAGCAGTAAAATTCAGGCAGATCTCTTTGTCTTCTCCTTTGAACCCTACTTCCTCCAAAGAAATTAGTTTTAAAATAGAATAAATAATTCCCCGATACGCTACAAGAAGAATTGGGGAACCGTCAGATAATTTAGTAAGTTTTCACAGAATCCTCCGAGCCACAACGAGAAGAAATCGGAGTGTAGTATAAAAGAAACTACTGCGATTCCCTACACGGTACCAGCTACCCCAAAGTGAGAAAATCCGTTGCTGCCACCTAACCAGAACCCCATCAATCTCGAGCCACTCAAGGCTATAAACGGAGGGTTAACATACATATCACAGGATAACTACCTTGTTCATACTGCCAGGATCATCCGACGGTGGTTTCAAGAACAACGAGATGTCGAGCTGCTGAACTAGCCCACCAACGGGTGTGACCTAAACCCCCATTGAAAATGTGGTTAACACTTGGGAGCCTGGCCAGGAGTGGACATCTCGGCATCTGCTGGAACACACCATGGGAGAATGGGAACTTTTCCGCAGGAACCCACAAGTCATCTACAATTACGTGGCATCTGTTCCAAATGGGCTACGAGCATGGGCGCCCGCAGGATTTTTTCCAAGGGGGGGCAAAATTTAATGTATTAATAGGTAGGGACCGGAGCAAGCAAAAAACTTTTGACCCCTTAGGAACCAGCAGGTTAATTCTAAGCAAGTTTAGTGTTGCATTTTCTGTAATGGAAAATGCAAATATATATTGTATATGCATACAATGCACATGATAACAATCATTTATTTTATTTATAACAGAAACATGATAGAATGAAGAAAAAAGCACACTGAAGTAAATGTTGTACCTAATTTGAAAACGGTGTTTCGAGCATCACCAGGGGCATTTCCAAGGGGGGGCAAGCGCCCCCCCTTGCCCCTACCTGCGGGCGCCCATGGCTACGAGAGGTCATTAATAATAATGGAGGATGGACCAAGTATTGAGTAATTGTATATAATAATATTATGTTGTGATGTAGTAAATATATATTTATTTACTTGAACAATTGTCAGTTCCTAATAATTTAAACATTTTGTTTTTTAAGTTCTTAGGAAAATCCCTAAATTTACTTGATTCGTGTTTATTTTTGTAATAACAATTGAACAATGTTATCATTATCTCTCCATGGATAGATCTTTTTCTGGATAATCATTTGCTGATGATGCATGGACTTTAAACAAAAATGTTATTGCCTGGAGGAAAAGTCGATACTACAACTTACCTTACACTTTAACTATAACATGGCCACATCAAAATCCTATGATTGAAAGTTTTTAAAGTATCCCACGTTTGTGAAATAACCTAACCACTCTCTTCCCTAAATTTAGGAATAATGCATGAATAAAATATATAGTCGTCCGAACATTACCACCAAAACTACAGTGAACAATATATTTATTCTGTCATGGGTTTTAAAAAAATAAAAGTATTACCATGAGTCCATGACAACACCTGAGAGGGGGAGGAGGAAAGGGAGGGAGTGAGGGTGGGGGACTGGGGTTTAAGAGGGACTGCGTTGTTGTCATATCTCGGAGAGGGTGGAGCGGAACTATTGCAGGAGACTGTACAAAAGATAAGGACGAATATAGCAGAAAAATTTCTCTGTACGAATACTAAGAAGCGTCACTGTTAATAGTAGCTCTTTTGTTAATTGTTATAAAAAAGTTGGATGTTTTCAAGAATGAAAAGAACAGTTTGTAAATTGTGTAAATATATATTTTAGTTAAGTTATACTTCAATAAGCAGACTTGAAAATGACATACTGCAAACTTTGATTACAAAATATTGCTTTAGATCATTTATGACTTGGATAACCTTGGACGCTAGCCACTACACTACGATGGGATTAAAGTTAACACAACCTGACATATATTTAAACAACCTAGGAAACGTATAACGCTTTCGCGTCCAGAGGCATTTTACGCGTTAACCTTCGTGCATTCGAGGTAATGACCAGCATTTCAATCAAACTATCTAGTGAAACAGTGGTCGGATTTCATAAATGGAATATCATGCATGAACACGTACGATTTTTCATCATGAAAAATCGTCGCCACCAGTGCTTGGTTGTTTAAATATATGACAGATTGTGTTAACTTTTGTCCCGCTGTTGTGTAGTGGCTGGCGCCTTCATCTTCTACTGAAGAGGTCGTGCGTTTGAATTCTAGTGGCGACGGTTTTTTCATCATGAAAAGTCGTGCGTGTTCATTATATATATATATATATATATATATATACGACTTCGTGGTGTGGTGGTTAGCGTCGTTGACTACGAATCCATCGGTCTCCGGATCGAGACCCGGTGACGGCAGGCGGCACGCAGCAAAACCCAGCTGTTCTTCCTTCCACACAATAAAAATTGGTTGGTAGATAAATGGGTACCCTGAGTAGCCCAGTGGTGAAGACGCTGGGCTGCTGGTGGGGCGTGGTTCGGATTCCACGTTAAATTGTAGGTCTAAAATGGAGTGACAAACTTGACTTTCGTCAGAATGAACAATTCGGGCGGAAGTAAAACCAAGGTTATATATATATATATATATATATATATATATATATATATACGTAAAGAACGACGCTTGTATAGGAGATATTCCGCGCAAGACGAGAGAGAGAGAACGAAACAAATGAAAAAATGAGGTAACCACCCGGGAATCGAACCCGGGATCTTCCGATTGCCGGTCAGATGCGATACCATTACACCATGGGCCTCACTCTTCCAAATGCCGTAATTCTTCTACATACTCGCAGAAACCAATGCCCCAAGGGGGCACCTCCCGCATGCCGTAACATTATATACATTCAACTGCAAAGAACACGCAGTATAAATAACATAAAGAACGACGCTTGTATAGGAGATATTCCGCGCAAGACGAGAGAGAACGAAACAAATGAAAAAATGAGGTAACCATCCGGGATCTTCCGATTGCCGGTCAGATGCGAGACCATTACACCATAGGCCTCACTCTTCCAAATGCCGTAATTCTTCTACATACTCGCAGAAACCAATGCCCCAAGGGGGCACCTCCCGCATGCCGTAACATTATATACATTCAACTGCAAAGAACACGCAGTATAAATAACGTAAAGAACGACGCTTGTATAGGAGATATTCCGCGCAAGACGAGAGAGAACGAAACAAATGAAAAAATGAGGTAACCACCCGGGAATCGAACCCGGGATCTTCCGATTGCCGGTCAGATGCGATACCATTACACCATGGGCCTCACTCTTCCAAATGCGTAATTCTTCTACATACTCGCAGAAACCAATGCCCCCAAGGGGGCACCTCCCGCATGCCGTAACATTATATACATTCAACTGCAAAGAACACGCAGTATAAATAACGTAAAGAACGACGCTTGTATAGGAGATATTCCGCGCAAGACAGAGAGAGAGAACGAAACAAATGAAAATGAGGTAACCCCCCGGGAATCGAACCCGGGATCTTCCGATTGCCGGTCAGATGCGATACCATTACACCATGGGCCTCACTCTTCCAAATGCCGTAATTTTTCTACATACTCGCAGAAACCAATGCCCCAAGGGGGCACCTCCCGCATGCCGTAACATTATATACATTCAACTGCAAAGAACACGCAGTATAAATAACGTAAAGAACGACGCTTGTATAGGAGATATTCCGCGCAAGACGAGAGAGAGAGAACGAAACAAATGAAAAAATGAGGTAACCACCCGGGAATCGAACCCGGGATCTTCCGATTGCCGGTCAGATGCGATACCATTACACCATGGGCCTCACTCTTCCAAATGCCGTAATTCTTCTACATACTCGCAGAAACCAATGCCCCAAGGGGGCACCTCCCGCATGCCGTAACATTACACTGGTATGCATCAATTTTGCTGTCAAGGGTTTTGTAAGTGATTCTTATAGAGTTTTTCCTGCTGATTTCGAATCTGCAATCCGTTTTTCTCAATCGGCTCAGGTTATCCAGCTATGGCCTCATAAGTAAAATAGAATTTTTCGTGATTTTGTCAAAGCGGAATTGGAACAGTAACATCTATCATCACTTGTTTCACTTGTATAATATCTTTTTTTACTTTTCAGGCATATAGATAAAATATTTCATAATGAATAGAGCGTGTAAAAATGATCCCAATAGATTCTGCTACATATGTGGGACGGTTACCATGCCAAATAACCAGTCCCAAATCACTAAATTTGTGAAGACAATGTATAGAGCATACTTTGGAATTAAGCTAGGGGACCAGGACAAAAATTTCGCCCCTCATATGTGCTGCAAGACGTGCATTGAAAATTTGAGAAGATGGAGCAAAGGCAGAGCGAAATCTTTGCCTTTTGGAATTCCCATGATTTGGAGAGAAGGAAAGGATCACGTGACATTGCTATTTCTGCATGACAAACCTCCAAGATGGGCTTATAAATTTATTTTTCTTAAATATTTTGAAATCCTCGTATGAAACTTGACATAATATTCACCATAATGTAATATTCACCATATATAGCATAATATTCACCATAATGGTAATCATACATTTACATATACATATTGTTATAGAAAATACATTTCCACATACATATTGTTATACAATTTACATTTACATATACAATGATTGTATATTTTCTTTCTTTTTCATTCATATTGTCCTCGAAGGGACAATATGAATGAAAAAGAAAGAAAATATACAGACTCCATCGACCTATTTCATATCTTACAGACCGCAGCCTTCCCTCACGAGCCGCCACTGTCTGAATGCTTCTTCTATTTCATATGCAAGTTTTATATCCATGTTTCTGTGTTTCTATTTTCAGGAGTTAACAAGAAGAATAAACACATTGTTGTATACCCTGACATTCCTTCTGCTATGAGACCTGTGTTATTTTATTTATTTGTCGGGTTCGAAATCCCAGCTGAGCCGTGAACGGCCAAATTCTAAAGGGCAAGTTCTACCTAAAGCCCAAGTTAAGCTAAATTAAAACTTACGGATTTGAGATCCTATTAGGTCCTACCTCAGGGTAACCTCAGGGTTGCTGACTCGATGCGGGCCTACCTTAGACCTTAATTACATGAACTTAAAGTAAACAAAAGGGTACTATTTGTGGTCTTCTTTCTGAACCTTGCAACAACAACGCAACCTGGACTATTGCACGATGCAACAATCATGTATCTAAACAACCAAACTGAATTGCAAGAGAGCTCTCTATCAGACCACACCTTTACGTACGACCTTCCACAAACGAGTAGAAAAGACGCGCAGCGTCCCAAAATGATGCCAACAGTGTGACCAAACAATGATGCCACAAGAGCTAAAAAATGCTAGCTCTAAATTAAGTTAATTTTTCACTAACCTTACAATTATGAGATGGATATATATACACCTTAACTTAATATATACAAGCAATGCTGCATCAATCAGCTTAGTCATCGTATCGCCTTGGGACAACAATGGTTCTTCCTCTTCTAGATTTTCTAACACTCCCCACCGAAGAGGCATTGTTGTCATTACCTTCTGCAAGGTTAGCCAAGCCTTCTCCATGAGGCTGTAACTCAAATGTTTCATCTTGACTATCTGTGTTTTTGCTGATTTCTAAAGCATAGAGTTTTGTATAGGTCTCTTTAACTTTCCTCCTGAAGTCTTTACCAGTGCAGACCTAACTAAATTGTCTTTGCCAACAAACAACTCTTCAATTATGCCAAGCTTCCAGCATTGCCTTGGTCTTTCATCCCCAATCATTACCACTTCTCCCACCTTGATACAATTTGCATTGGAGCCCTTTACCTTGCCTGATGGGTAATAATTGAGTTCTGGCAAGTATTCCATCTGCCACCTCTTCCATAACTGATCTTGTAGCTCTTCAAGGTACCTGAACCGTCTGGTTAACTCTCCTTGAGTGCTCTGGATAGGCTGCAAGTCTTCTGGCACACTGGGGTTTGATGTTAATCGTTTACCACAAAGAAAATGATTTGGTGTCAATGGCTCTGCATCCTGCCTACTGTTGTAAACAAAAGTGATAGGCCTACTGTTCACCATTGCTTCTACTTCACATAAAACAGTAGAGAATTCTTCTTTGCTCAAATGAGCATTAGCTAAAAGTTTCTTTAATGGACACTTTACACTTCTCACTAGCCTTTCCCAAAATCCTCCCCACCATGGTGCTCTCTCAACAATAAACTCCCACTGTACCCCTTGGTGTGAAAAGTAGGATTGGAATCCTTCCTCTTTTAGCAAGGACCAAATTTCTTGGAGTTCCTTTGCAGCCTTTTTGAAGGTTTTTGCATTATCCGATATGATTTTATTTGGGAAACCCCTTCTGTTCACAAACCTTTTAAAGGCCAAAAGAAATACATCACTACTTAAGTTGCTTACCAACTCCAAATGGATTGCTCTGGTGGTAGCACAGGTGAAAAGACATATATAACCTTTGTTAGACTCCCCTCGCTCATACACATAGACTGGCCCTGCAAAGTCTACTCCCACTACATCAAATGGGGCAGTATAGACACACCGTTCTCTTGGAAGTGGAGCCACCTTTTCATAATAAGGCTTTGCACTCCAACGCTTGCAAACCACACATTTATGCAAGACCTTTTTCACTACTTGTCTAATTTTGGGAATCCAAAATTGTTGTCTAATCTCTATTATCACTTCTCTAACTCCAGCATGTAACAGCTTATGATGAGTATCCAGGATCAAAAGGTCCACAAAGTGCCCCCCAGAAGGTAGCAAAATTGGATGTCTTTTCTCCTCTGGAAGCCCAGAAAACTGTAGTCTACCTCCTACTCTCAATAAATCCTGATCCAAAAACACATCCAAACCCTTGAGCGCAGAATGTGTTGGTAGAATCTGTAATGGATGGCTGGTGAGCAATTCCCGCTCTTCACCAAATTTTTCCTTCTGCGCATATACCACCCAGTATTTCCTGGCTTGCTGAATCTCATTACTGTTCAGAATTCCTTCCCTTCTTGTTTCTCCCTTAATGTTGTTGGTAAATCTATATATCCATGCTGTCACTCTTAACAATCTTTTCAGACTGCTAATGTCCTCAAGCCTCAATATGGGGTCCTGCTGCATAACTTGACAACTGTTCACAGCGCATTTTCTCACCTCACTCACCCATGCTTCTTCAGCCTGGCATTCTCCTACAATAGGCTGATTAGAAGGCCAGTTTTCACTTCCAAGTTTTAGCCACTCTGGCCCATTTCACCACAAACTTGATTGTGAAAGATCTTTCACCGAAATTCCTCGTGTTGGTAAATCAGCAGGGTTTTGGATGCCTGGACAATGCTTCCATTGCTTGGGATCTGTGTGCGCTTGAATTTCCTCCACCCTATTGGCAACAAATGGTTTCCATTTCCTTGCCTGACTTCTTAACCAGTGCCAAACTATAGTGGAGTCTGTCCAATAATAGCTTGGAATTTCATAGAGGGCCAAAGACTTTCGCACTGTAATTGCAAGCCGACTAGCAATAACGGCACCCATCAATTCCAACCTTGGAACAGAAAGCCTTTTCAAAGGTGCTACTCTACTCTTTGCAGCAACCAACCTGCAACTTACTTCCTCTTGCAATGCGCCTCTTATATAAATACAAGTTGCATAGGCTTCCTCACTTGCATCACAAAAGATGTGCAGCTCCAAATTGTCTGGACTATTGTTCAACTCTCCAAAGTACCATCTTGGGATTTCAATGTCTCCAAGATGTGCCAATTCTTTGAACCAATATTTCCACCTTACCACCATATGATCAGGTAACTCTTGGTCCCAACCAAGTCCAATTTCCCAGAGGGTCTGAAACCAAATTTTTGACTTTATCACAAATGGAGCCAGGAATCCAAGAGGATCAAAGACCTTCGAAGCCAAACTAAGAGCTGTACGTTTTGTCCACCTTGTCTCATTCTCAGCCAGCTCTACTAAAGATTTCCCATTGAAGGTAAACAAATCATCATCTTGCTGCCAAACGATGCCTAGCACCTTTGCGTCTATTGCCCACAACTCCTTAATACCAGAATCCTCAATACTTTCTGCTGCATCAGGTACTACAGAGGAATGACTCATAAACTCTTGTAATTGCGAATGATTGGTCTGCCATTTTCTGAGCTCCATGCCAGCCTCCCTCATTATAGCTCTAGCCTCCATGAATATCTGTTTAGCCATTTCTGTATTACCCACGGAACATAGCAAATCATCAACATAAAAATTTTTCCTTATGTGTTCAATAGTGTTAGGATAGATTTCAGAATGTTTCTTAAAATGGTACTGCATAGTAGCTGCCAACAGAAATGGACTAAAGCTGAGGCCAAACAACACTGACTTCATTCTATATGCTTGAACCTTAGGTTCATTTTCCAACAAGTCTTTCGTATCCACCCACAGATACCTTACTGCATCTCTGTCCTCTGGTTTTAACTTTATCCGCAAAAAGGCTTGCTTCACATCTGCAGTCAATGCTACTCTACCAAACCTGAATCTCAGTAACAAGGAAAATAAATCTGCATTTAAATTTGGCCCAGCATCCAAACAGTCATTCAAGGACACACCACCTTTGTCCTTGGCTGAGCCATCAAAAACTACCCTCAGTTTGGTGGTAGTTTTGTCTCGCCGTACCACTGCATGGTGTGGCAGATAATGTGCCTCCTGGCTCACCAGCTCACCTTGCACCCTTTCAGCATAGCCCTCCCTTACATAACTTAGGATGGCCTCATCGTATTCAATTAACAACAACTCATTTTTTCTTAGCCTGTACAATGAAGTCTCCAACCTCCGATTAGCTAGCTGAAGGTTTGAACCGGGTTTGCAAGAATCCTTCCATGGTAGGCCAACTTCATAGCAACCATCTCTAAACCCAATCCCTTTTTCAAATTGCTCTAAAACATCATTGTTCACTGTACTTGCCTGGTTGTCCTTTATACCAATAGATTCAAGTTCCCAAAACGCTTTCAAATGCCTTTCCAGACCATGGCTGTTCTCCTCAATCTTAACAAAAAGAGCCTTAACTTCCATTTCATTGCAATAACTACCATGTAGCATACAGCCTAGCTTACTTTCAATAGCTACCGGGCCTTGAGATGTACGGACAATATTACCAGTGATGAAGTCCCAATAATAGTCAGCTCCAATCAAAAGACTAATATCTTCTGTTGGGAGACGGCACTTCCGTCTAAAACACTTTCGTCTAAAGCAGTTTAGTCTAAAGCACATTCGTCTAAAAGCACTTTCGTCTAAAAGCACTTTCGTCTAAAAGCACTTTCGTCTAAAAGCACTTTCGTCTAAAAGCACTTCCGTCTAAAAGCACTTCCGTCTAAAAGCACTTTTGTCTAAAACCCTTTAAACTGCGAAGCTTCCAAAAGAAGCCGGCCTGGTCCGAAAAAATGAACCAGCCTAACAACAAACCAACAACAATACATAACTTAAATTATACACACTTAAAGTTTGTAAGCCAGTCCTCGTTTATGTTTATACAAAGTTTATTACAAATGTAATAAAGGCAAAGTTATGAAAGGTTTAAAGTGGTTTAATGAATAAAGAAAAATTTTAGATATTATAAATTCCTGCAATATGAGCCCGAATGTTTCTGAATCCATCTGAAGCAAATCTATCTTGCCACATAAATTGGTTAGGTTAGGTTAGGTTAGGTTAGGTTAGGTTAGGTTAGAGTTGATTTTTTCAAATATTGATAAAAACAATGAAATTATATCTCTAAAAACTGTTTATATTTTTTTCTCCTCAATCCCAGATTAAGCACCTGTGTTTTGCCTCAATCCCAGATTAAGCACCTAAAAATGATTTGAGGTGCCTAGTCTAATGAACCAGCCTAACAACAAACCAACAACAATACATAACTTAAATTATACACACTTAAAGTTTGTAAGCCAGTCCTCGTTTGCTGCTGTTTACGACGTTCTATTTGTTACTTCTGTTTTAATTCAAGCCCTAATGGAACAGGAGATAAACTTTGTTAAAACAAAACGTTGTAAAGACAAACTGTGCCACGGCGGATATTATTATACGAAAAATAATGCTACTACAAATGTTACTTATTGGCGTCGCGAACATCGTAGTTGTCCAAGCCGGCTTGTTTTAAGCAAAAATTTAAAAGTAATGTCAAGTTCTGAGCATAACCACGCAGGAAGTGTCGCAAGAATTGATGTGTTGAAAGCACAAGAGAAATTTCGAGAAAAAGCGAACTCCACATCAGAAGCTCCTGCTGCTATTATTGCCGAAATAGTTAGTGAGCTACCAGGATCAGCCTTACCGTTGTGTTTTTAGACATAAGTGCTTTTAGACAAAAGTGCTTTTAGACAAAAGTGTTTTTAGACAAAAGTGCTTTAGACTAAACTGCGTTAGACGAAAGTGTTTTAGACGAAAGTACCTCGATCCCTTCTGTTCCCTCAAACTTATTATTGCCCAAATTAATTCCTTTAACTTGCAATTCTTGGACACATGCCATATCTAAACAAGTAGTGACTGGAGCACAAAGTTCCTCAATCTCTACAGCTTGGACCTTGATAGTGGGACTTTGCGGTAACAACCCTTTAACCAGAACTTCTACCTTCTTAAATTTGGTTCGGTTTTGAACGCAACCCCCAAACCTAGAAATTCTTAAATTTTCCCTCTTAAGTTCTTTAAACTTCAATTTTCTGGAAATTCTGGTCTTAATAAAACTACACTGGCTACCACTATCAAACAACACTCTTACAGTAGCTTCTCCCTCATTCCCAATTAATAAGGCTACAGTTGTTTGCAATAATCCCCCTTTACTTTTACTCCCTTGCATAGCAGTGGCATGTGCCACTGATGTCTCTACTTCTGGGGTAGGCCTACTAAGAGTGTTTTCACACAATAATGGCTGATGCCTACCATGACATTTTTTGCACAAAATTTTAAACTTACAAAACCTTGCTCTATGACCTTTCAAAAAACATTTAAAACATGCTGTGGACTTAGTTACCCTGTCCTTTCTCTCCTCAAAGGGTAAGGCCTCAGCCACCTCACATTTATATGACTTGTGGTTGCCTTCGCAAAATATGCATTCCTTGATTCCCTTTAATTTATTCTCAGAGGAGGCATGTAGAGCTGACACTGTACCTGGGCTATTCCTTTTTGTGGAAACTTTGGTGCTGTGCCTGCCTTTGTCCCCTTGTTTACCATCCCACTGTGCAAACTCAACTCCCTCTCGTCTTGCTAATTCTGTGCCTAAAAGACTTAACATCTGCTGAAGGGGGATGTACACATGTTCTGCAGAGTGTCCCCTACTTAATTCAAGCAAAATTGAGCAAGGCAATTTAGACTCCAGTGTAGGAACCAACATTATACCATACTTTTCCATTCCTACACCCAAGTTGTCCAGGGACCTAGTTCTAATTTCAAATTCATCATATAACTGCCGTAACTCCTTGACACTATTAGGATTATTAACAGGAGGTATAGCTAAAAGTGCACGGAGGTGGCTTTTAATTAAGATCTCTGGCTTACCAAACCGTTTCTTTAATATATCCCAAGCCACATTATAATTAGCCTCTGTTAATGCTAATCCTGCTTAGTCTTTGCTGCCTCCCCTTCCAAGAGGGACCGCAAATAATTAAACTTCTCCACGGCACTTAACACTTGACTAGAATGAACTGCTGATTGAAAACTGTCTGCCCATCCTTGCCATTCCTGAATACTCCCAGAAAATGTTTTGAGTACAAGCCTCGGTAATTGAACTACAGATCTGTTAACCTTAACTTCACAAGCATCATTTGTTGAGTGTTGTGTTTCATTATTAGACCTGGTCTCTAACTGTACTGAGCTGCTAAACTCTTTTGCTCGGAGGCCTACGTTAATCATATCATCAATAATCTCTTCAAAGTAAATTATGTTATTTTCTATTTCATCCTCTTCTATAAGAGCCTCAATTTTAACATTTACCTCACTTAGAGCAACCTTTTTAGTTTCTAATATGGCAAGCTGCGCAGTCACTAAGCGTAAATCCTCTTGCTCTATGGCAGAATCTATAGTGGCAATGACCTTTGTAATTAGACCTTTGTAGGCACTTCTCCTTTTTATAAATTTGTTCAATTCAGATGCACTCATCTTCAATGTAAACAACCCTTGGGCTCAATACCAAATGAGCTGAATTGGCAGAAATACTTAACCAAACTGATCAAACGCAAATTTTACCTTCAAATAAACTGAATTGCTGGGTGGGGTACTAACCAAACACCAGTATGGAATACCAAATTTTCCACCCCAGGACCTTAATTCAATAATGACCCAAAATTAACCAAACCGGAAAAAATGTAGGCCAAAAACGACAGACGACTGGCCAAGTTTCGCAATTGGGCGACCAAACTTTAACCTGCGACCTTAATTCAATAACAACCCAAAATTAACCAAACCGGAAAAAATGTAGGCCAAAAATGACAGACGACTGGCCAAGTTTCGCAATTGGGCGACCAAACTTTACCCTGGGACCTTAATTCAATAATAACCCAAAATTAACCAAACCGGAAAAAGTAGGCCAAAAACGACAGACGACTGGCCAAGTTTCGCAATTGGGCGACCAAACTTTCAATAATAACCCAAAATTAACCAAACCGGAAAAAATGTAGGCCAAAAACGACAGACGACTGGCCAAGTTTCGCAATTGGGCGACCAAACTTTTTACCCTGGGACCTTAACTCAATAATACTCAACCCGTCTAGGCCTAACTTGGGATACAATTTGCACAATCAGAACTTTGCCGAAAAATAGTCACTGACTCAGTCTTGGGGTAGAAATCCGGTTCTGAAGGACCATGTTATTTTATTTATTTGTCGGGTTCGAAATCCCAGCTGAGCCGTGAACGGCCAAATTCTAAAGGGCAAGTTCTACCTAAAGCCCACGTTAAGCTAAATTAAAACTTACGGATTTGAGATCCTATTAGGTCCTACCTCAGGGTAACCTCAAGGTTGCTGACTCGATGCGGGCCTACCTTAGACCTTAATTACATGAACTTAAAGTAAACAAAAGGGTACTATTTGTGGTCTTCTTTCTGAACCTTGCAACAACAACGCAACCTGGACTATTGCACGATGCAACAATCATGTATCTAAACAACCAAACTGAATTGCAAGAGAGCTCTCTATCAGACCACACCTTTACGTACGACCTTCCACAAACGAGTAGAAAAGACGCGCAGCGTCCCAAAATGATGCCAACAGTGTGACCAAACAATGATGCCACAAGAGCTAAAAAATGCTAGCTCTAAATTAAGTTAATTTTTCACTAACCTTACAATTATGAGATGGATATATATACACCTTAACTTAATATATATACAAGCAATGCTGCATCAATCAGCTTAGTCATCGTATCGCCTTGGGACAACAATGGTTCTTCCTCTTCTAGATTTTCTAACAACCTGTACCCCATGATCCTGGAATTCCAATACCTGACCCACCTCAAACCCTGGACTTCGATGATTCTGATGATGAATCAATGACCAATGACCAGTCCCAGTCGTATATACCTCAAAATACCGCTTCAAATGAGCCGAGGCCTCTCAACCAGGCCAAACTTAATGATCTTACCAGGGATTTAGGACTTTCCAAATTAGCTGCCGAGATCTTGGGCTCACGACTTCGAGAGGACAACTTGCTGGCTCCGGGAACAACATTCTCCTGGTATAGGAAACGAGAGGAAGAATTCCGCAAGTTTTTTGCAGTGCACGAAAATACCTCTTCCTTAATGTACTGCTGCAATGTTGAGGGGCTAATCGAATCCTTGGGCCTGCCATATAACGCATCAGAATGGAGGCTATTTATAGACTCGTCTAAACGAAGTTTGAAAGCAGTACTTCTCAACAATGGGAATAGGGTTGCATCAGTCCCTGTAGCACATTCCGTACAACTTACTGAGAGCTACAATAACATGAAAATTTTACTGGATGCTCTCGTATATGACCAACATAACTGGAGGATCTGTGGAGATTTGAAGGTAATACTAATATCATAAGTAAACTATTGCTATTGATTATGTTGTTTTTCCAAAGGTTATTTGAGAGCGTATAAGAACACTTAACTTCCCCACAGAAGTGATACAGTCCAATGCATAGATTTTTTTATCTGATAGAACAAATTCTCTAAATTCTTTAAATATTTTCATTTTTTTTCAGATTGTGGCATTTGTATTGGGAATGCAAGGGGGATACACGAAATACCCATGTTTCCTCTGCAAATGGGATAGCCGAGCGGATGAGAAGCACTATGCACAGCATGAATGGGCATCCAGAGAGAATTTTGAACCTGGGTCGCATAATGTCGTTTCAGTGCCCCTTGTACCACCAACAAAAATTTTGCTCCCACCACTTCATATTAAGCTGGGCTTGATGAAAAATTTCATCAAATCAATGAATAAGGAGGGTTCAGCATTCCGATATCTCGAGAGTAAATTTCCTCATATATCTGATGCTAAACTAAATGCTGGGGTTTTTGATGGTCCTCAAATTCGAACTTTGATCAAAGATACTCAGTTCGAAAACGCAATGACTCCAACTGAGAAGAATGCCTGGCAGGCATTCAAATCAGTTGTCACTGATTTTCTTGGCAAGCGTAGAAGTCCAGAATACGAGTCCATTGTCGAAAACTTGATGGAAGCTTTCAAAGCTCATGGGTCACGCATGTCCATAAAAATGCACTTTTTGTGGTCCCACTTGGACTATTTTCCTGAAAATTGCGGGCATTATAGTGAGGAACAGGGTGAATGATTTCACACAGATATCAAAATAATGGAAGAGAGGTACCAGGGAAACTGGGATATCAATATGCTGGCGGACTATTGCTGGTGTTTGAAGCGAGACGTGCCCGAAGAAAAACACAGACGGAAAGCCAAAAAAACTTCATTCCTTCCTCAATAAACTTTTTTCCATATTCATTGTATGAATAAAAGTATTTATTCACACAATGTTTTCATTTTTCACGAGTGTTCTTATAATATTACTCGTATCTACAGTGTTTAAGCTAAAAAAATCAATAAATTTGGGGATAAAATTGGACTTATAATAAATGGCCAATAGAGAAAAAACCTGACCTGATTGAGGAAAACCAATGTCATATTCGAATTCAGCATGGTCGAATTATATAATATGAGTTGAAAAAACCCTCACAGCAGACAAAAACATTTCATATGCATACCAGTGTTATATACATTCAACTGC
The DNA here is from genome assembly GCA_023014485.1 of Bathynomus jamesi. NCBI lineage: Eukaryota > Metazoa > Arthropoda > Malacostraca > Isopoda > Cirolanidae > Bathynomus > Bathynomus jamesi. The sequence continues at coordinate 307,108 of JAJOZX010004678.1, read as the reverse complement.
AAAGAACACGCAGTATAAATAACGTAAAGAACGACGGCATGCGGGAGGTGCCCCCTTGGGGCATTGGTTTCTGCGAGTATGTAGAAGAATTACGGCATTTGGAAGAGTGAGGCCCATGGTGTAATGGTATCGCATCTGACCGGCAATCGGAAGATCCCGGGTTCGATTCCCGGGTGGTTACCTCATTTTTTCATTTGTTTCGTTCTCTCTCTCTCGTCTTGCGCGGAATATCTCCTATACAAGCGTCGTTCTTTACGTTATTTATACTGCGTGTTCTTTGCAGTTGAATGTATATAATGTTACGGCATGCGGGAGGTGCCCCCTTGGGGCATTGGTTTCAGCGAGTATGTAGAAGAATTACGGTATTTGGAAGAGTGAGGCCCATGGTGTAATGGTATCGCATCTGACCGGCAATCGGAAGATCCCGGGTTCGATTCCCGGGTGGTTACCTCATTTTTTCATTTGTTTCGTTCTCTCTCTCTCGTCTTGCGCGGAATATCTCCTATACAAGCGTCGTTCTTTACGTTATTTATACTGCGTGTTCTTTGCAGTTGAATGTGTGTGTATATATATATATATACACAATTCTTCCTAAACTAAAAATTCACATCCTTGAGTTTGCCCATCAAAAGGTTTGCCGCTATATAACTAGTTGGAAATCGTATCCAACCCTGCGCCTCAGTGTCAAGTCTCCTCTTATAGTCTATTAACTATGCAGTAGGTATTCTGCCACCATTGCACATGCGAACAAATGTGATTAAGGCTGCATCCAACATCAGCCACGGTTCATTTCGCCCCAAGAACCAACTTGTCCACTTTTGTGACGAAGTTTCGTTTAATTTGTTTATGATTTTAAATTTAAAAGAAATTATACATCCCGTAACACAGGTTGCGAATGGCCAACTGGCGGCCTGCTATCAGTATCCGACCCATGAATCAGTTTTGCTACGTCCCAGTTTTTGAAATATTTGTTGAAAAATTCCCAGTAAATAAATAAAGTACAAATATAAATTATCATAAAATATTAAAAGTAAAAACTTAAAATAAAAAAGCACCAAGTATTACATATTTATTACCTGTATGTTTCTTATTTTGAATGAAATTTGGGTAAATATGCAGTATCGTGGCCTCTTATTTTTTGCGAACACCAATAACCTCTGATTGGATGGAAGTTGGTGACGTTGGGAATTACTGACGAGCCTAGAACGGCCACCTAACTTAGTGCACGCCTAACCCGAGCATAAGATTCACTCTGATTGGCTCGACGTGTGAAATGAGCAAGATTTCAGATTTCTCCAACTGTCAAAAATCTGGTCGCCATGAAACTAAATATCAGCTGATTTTTTTTATATTTCACTATACTATAAAGTATAGAGCAGAGGTTCATTTCCCGGACCGTTAGGGCGAAGGAAAGTGATCCCCAAGCAAACAAAAGTAGGCTATCGCTGCGGCCTAACACCCAAGGCAATCATGCACCCGAACGCTAAAAGAGAGATACTAACTGGACATTTACTCTGCCTTTGCCTTACTTCACTTCACCCAAGAAAAGAAACCATAATACTGCAGAAATTCCACCTAACGTAACCTAATCAATCGTACGCCTAAAGTCCCATTACCCGGCCGTTTGTTATTTCCCACCACTGAATCGTTCCTCACTAACTGATTAGAGCAAATTACATATTAACTAGAAACAATTAGGAACTGTAAGTTTTCAAATGTAGTCGCTCAAAAGCGATTAATACATTCGACATACAGTATTTCAGCCATGAAAAACGGCGACAAACGGCTGTGCGATATGAGCTGAATGGCTAAAAAAAAAAGGGGGGGAGAACTCTCCTGCCAATTCCCTGGTTTCACAGATTCAGTATTCGTTTGTTAAAAAAAAAAATACTTGTGCTCCAGAAATCTAAATTCATATATTTGTCCCCCCCCCCCCCCCTCCGCATAATGGGCCTACCAGAAACGCCTTGGTAGAAATGACACTGCATATCCCAGAACCTGTTCTACCTTGGTCCAGCTTTCAAAATCAAGACAACCTTGGCATATCTGTCGGACTGACTTGTTAAGCCTATTGGAGACTGAGAGGGCTGAGATAAACTGGTAGAGCCTGGGGGGTCTTAATCGCTTAAACCTTTAATAGGTAGTGTAGTTAAAACTACATTAGCCTAAGCTTAGGGCTTAGGCTAATGTAAATTAATCCTTGTCAGAAACTTTCAATTTATTTTCAGTTTCAACAATAGGGTCTGACTCCAGGCCTAAATCTTACAAAATAGACTTAAAAAAAAAGCCTACAAAAAGTCTGTAATGAAGCACTGTACTTTGATATTGATATGAGTAGTAGGTTTTTGGAATGACTTGCCATGTGATGTGATATGATAGATGCCATATGATAGATCCCACAGCTCAACACAGGTGTTGTGGGATATAGGGAGGCAGCATCTTGGGTTAGGGGATACTCTCTGTCCTTACACACCCTATTTAAAGAGATTCCTCTGCCGAGTGGTGCCCCCCATAGTACTGTGAGGTATTGAAAAACTCATGATCTTCACTTGCCCCATAAACACCTTTAAATGGGAGACCCAAAATGGGTGCACACACATTTCTACATTACTGTACAGTCTTTACAGCCACACCGACACTTTTCCTCTTAAGTATATATATTGTAATGTATATAGATGTAAATTGTGACTTGGTCCGCATTTGATATGGACCGTGACTTATTTTTGGTTGGCATGGTACTGGTATTGATGGGTACCATAATGAAATTGACTGGATCTTTGGATCTGATATATTTGCATGTCAGTTATAAATAGATATAGCGTGTAACATATTTGTGGATAGTAGCCTATTATGACTTTGATCCTCTGGATCCAGAGATTCTATCTTTAGTTTTAAATTGATAATTAATTAGTTTTAAATTGATACTTAATTAGTTTTGTAAAAATTGGTTATTGCCAATGTACAGGCAGTTTTTACATAGTGGAGCCACCTCAATGGGCCGAAGTGGCCCCTAGTGTGCCCGCTATAAAAATTTCTTATGTTCTTATGTAGCTCCTTAGTTAATTTTAAGAAAAATTTGGACACTTTCATGGGTAAATATGGATATTACGGCCTCCACCCAATTTTGATGCCAAAATACATTTTCCTAGTAGTGTATGATGTGCTTTATTCAAATCTGGCCTTCATTTTATGTGGAAATGAACCAATCAAAAGTTATGAGACTTCAAAGTTTTAACATATTTTGGTTCCTTTCCCCATAAAATGAAGGCTAGATTTTAACATTGCACATCAAATAGTACTAGAAAAATGCATTCCAGTGTCCAAATTCCTAGAGAACCTACCTAACCTAACCTAACAACCTACGCAAGTTAAGAGATGGAGATATCCGAGCCTCACCTAACCATGTATCTCTAAATTGAGATATTGAAAATGCACATTGTCGCTGGCATTTATTTTTCTTATCAGTTACTCGTTTCTGGCATCGAAATCTCCACCTTGATTCATCGTAGGAACACTTTGATCCACACTCTCTGCATTTAAAATACGACTGTAACACACCATGTTTAACAAAAATTTTTACAGCAGAATTATCACTGTTGTTAATTTCCATAATAGCATCTTCGAAATATATCTCGCATCCTTCACATGCCATATTGGAAAATCAACTAATGAAGAAAATGGAAAACACTATACCTCATTTTTTGTTTTTTTCCACCCAAATAGATATACTTATGATGACATTAAAAAATGGAGTTACGAAAATAATTTCTTTAAAAGCCTATAACATTATAAATACGCAATTGCACAAATAATAACATTATACCATTAGACTCCTAAAATTATGCTGAAACGTTTGATAATAGCCAGTATTGTCAACTTGGTAGAGGCTGTAATATCCATATTTACCTTTTCATGAATGAAAGAGCTAGATTGTAGATAGTGTATATTCTTAGCTTAAGTTATGTAGGTTACTTTGATAGTAGTAAATGGTTGTATGTTAGTCAGTTGGGATAATCTCTAGGAGAGCTCCATTTTTCAATATTAAACATACACTCATAAAACATATACCATTTGAAAGCTCACATTTCTCTGAGTCTAAAAATGTAGTAATCCAAAAGTATCAATAGTAAATAAAAAGTAACTAGATTTAATTAATTGTTTGATGCGTGATGTCACTAACTACATTATAAAGGTTGGCTAAGTTATAAATCTTCAGTCTGTGTTGTAAGATGGTATTTTTGGTAATTGTTACACTAACCTAACCTAATATGAATATGTTATTACATTATCATTTGTATAATTTAGGTCTCGGGGGTATGCTCCCATAAAGATCACGCATCACAAATTGATTGGTATAGGGTTTTATATTTAAACCTAGTTACTTTTTATTTGCTATTGATACTTTTGGATTACTACATTTTTAGACTCAGAAAAATGTGAGCTTTCAAATGGTATATGTTTTATGAGTGTATGTTTAATATTGAAAAATGGAGCGCTCCTAGAGATTTACCATCAGTTGACTTGCGATTGATGTTTTGCAAGATTTTTATTATTATAAAATGAAAAGGTTTATTGGCAGACTATATGGTAGTCCATATGACTATATGGTAGATCTATATGATATAGATATGGTAAACATGGTAAAAATTTTATAGTGGGCACACCAGGGGCCCTTTGGCTGATCTGGGTGGCTCCACTGTTAATATAAACAAACCATAAATATAGTTACATACAAAATTAAGATCCAATTGATCATCTACTAGCTATACATTAACTTCAAAACTTTGGATCTTGTGGATCATTCATCAATACCACTACTGTACTAATTGTAGACATATGGTTATCTCATCACAAGAAGTTTTACATGGATCTATATAGCTATAACCTGAATAATGTAATAAAAGCTCTACAGTTAAGATAAAAGGAGTAGGTGGGACTGTGAAGACTGTATAGAGTATTTGAATGTACACCCATTCAAGGTCTCCCATTTGAAGGTGTCTATGAAGCAAGTAAATATAATGAGTCTTTCATACATCACAGTGCTGTGGGGGGCACTGCTCAGTAGAGAAATCTCATTAAATGGGGGGTATAAAGACAGAGTATATCCTCTAACCCAAGATGCTGCCTCCCTACATCCCATCACTCTATGGCTTCACAGCCAAGATCAATGGGTGCAAAGAACTAAATTACTGGGAAAGGTTACGAGAACTAGACCTATATTCACTGGAAAGGAGAAGAGAGAGATACACCATTATTTACACTTGGAAAATAATGGAGAAACTAGTCCCTAATCTTAATCTGAATCCCATAACTCCCCAAACAACGATGGAAAGTAGAAGCGGTAGACTGTGTCGTATTCCCAAATTGAAGGTGAGACAGGGAACATCCTTAACCCTGAAAGAAAATAGTTTTGTTGTGAGAGGACCAAAACTGTTTAATCAGTTGCCCAAAGACCTAAGAAACACGAAGGGAGTTGCAGTGGAAATCTTCAAAAGAAGACTAGATGCCTGGCTCAGAACAATCCCCGATGAGCCGGGTACCTGGCTATGTGAGGTGGAGAGCGCAAGAATCCAACTCACTACTTCACCAGGCCAACTCGAGAGGAGGGGTGACAAGCTTGACCTTCGCGAAATGAGAAATCATCACGCGGAACCTTTGTAAGGTTGTAAGGTATATATATATATATATGTGGGAAGGGTTCACAAACCTCTTCTCCACACCATTACCAGTTTCAGCAAAATGTCATTACCAAATACCTCTTTGTCATTAATTTATCTAGTTTATTCTTAAAAGTCTCCAAAGTATGGGAACTCACAACTTCTTCATCTAAGCTATTCCAGAATTTTATTATTGTATTTGAAAAACTATGTTGTACTAACTGTGATTTACATCTTTGCTGAAAAAGCTTAAGGCTATGGCCTCTTATCCTATCATTGTGATCCTTTGTAAAAAGAGGGTAGAAGTCTATATTATCTAACTCGTTTATTATTTTATATACTTCTATCATATTACCTCATAACCTTCTTTGCTTTAGGGAAAACATGTTTAGGCACTCCAATCTCTCTTTGTAACTAAGGTGTCTAAGGCATGGTATTATCCTTGTGGCTCTCTTTTGTACTTTTTCTAGTCTGTCTTTATCTTGCTCTAAATAAGGACTACTGAAATGAATGCAGTACTCAAGAAGAGGCCTCACATATGAAGTGTAGAGCCTACTTATAATTTCTGGTAATTTATATTCAATGTGTTTCTGCATTAGGTTCAATTTAGCATTAGCCTTATTTCTAATTTCAATACAATGAGTTGTAGGTTTAAGATCATGACTCACAATGACACCCAAATATCTCTCCTTTTTTTTCTTTATTTATCCAACTTCCACTACTTTATCAATGTCCTTTTGCATTTTCATAGCACCTGTTAAAGATCTTACATTTTGTCCCAATTTTGTATCATCTGCAAATATTGAGGTTTTACTATTTAGACCGCTTTCCAAGTCATTAATATAAATAACAAAAAGTAGAGGTTCAAGTACTGACCCCTGTGGGACTCCACTCAGAACAGGGCTCCATGTAGACCTAGTCCCATTTAATTGGACTCTCTGTTCTCTTTCTTTAAGCCATTCTTCAATCCAATTTGCTACTGTCCCTTTTATTTCATGAGCTATAACTTTAACAAGCAACTGCTTATGAGGAACTGTATCAAAAGCTTTGGCAAAATCCAAGTACACAATATCTACAGATTCTTTTTTATCCAGATGCTTTAACATACTATCATAAAACTCAATTAAGTTGTCAAACATGACCTGCCATTTTGAAAGCCATGTTGGCTATTACTAATTAATCCTCCTCCTCCTAAGAATATTATAATTTTGTCTCTGATGACACTTTCAAGTAATTTGCAAATAATAGAAGTTAAACTAATTGGTCTATAGTTTTTAGCTAGGTTTTTGTTTCCTTTTTTGAAAAGTGGGACTACATTTTCTTTTTTCCAGTCTTCTGGAACTTTGCTGTTAATCAATGAAAGGTTGAAAAGTATTTTAAGTGCTTGGGCTATGCTATATTTTGCTTCCTTTACTATTTTAGGATAAATTTCATCAGGTCTTGTGACTTATCTATGTTTAGCCTGTCAATTGCTCTCAAAATATCCACTTCCTCAAAATATATATGATTTATCTCTCTCTCTTGTGTTACTAATGTAAAATCTGGAATTTTATTTACAGTTTCCTTTGTAAATACTGAGCAGAAATATCTATTTAGCTCCTCAACAATTTCAAAATCATCTCCAATAATTTTGTTGTCAGCATGAAGGGGTCCAATTTTTTTATTAGATTTATTTTTTTAAGTTGAAATGACTAAAGAACTTTTTGGGATTTCTTTTATAATTTTTGGCTAAGTTCCTTTCTAAATTGCATTTACTATCTCTTATAAGTTTCTTGCTTTCTTGTCTCTTATTTTTATAGATTTCAAGGTCCCTTTCATTTTGAGTTCTCTCAAATTTGCTGAAGGCCTTTCTCTTATCTCTTATTTCTTTCTTAATAGACAGATTTATCCAGGGTTCTCTGTTATTTCTGATTTTTACTTTATGCTGAGGAATATATTTACTTTGAATATCTTTTATTTTATTTTTTAACTTTTCCCATACATAGTGTGTAGATTTACTTTGATTGAATATATCTTTTGGTTGAAGCTAAAAAATTTCCACCCAATTTATTCAGTTTAACTCATTAACTAGTTCAGTCATGTTTCCATTTTTAAAGTCGGGAATTTCAGCTCCATTTTTAGTATACTTTGAGTCAAATTTCACCTTGAATCTTATTTTTAAATGATCACTTGAACCTAGTGTTTCAAAGACTGATATGTTATATATAGACTCAGCAATATTTGTTAATAATAAATCTAAAATTGCATTCTCTCTGGTTGGTTCTTTAATTAACTGATTTAGACCATTTTCTGCAGTACAATCAAGGAAGTTCTCATTACTTTCAGGTGCTTGTAATGTTACCCAATTTATATATCTATAGTTAAAATCTCCAACAATAATTACATCATTTGAACCTACCTTATTTATTTTCTTAATAATTTCATTTTCTACATATCGATTCTCCTCTCTTGTTTTGGGATTCCTCTAATTGAACATACTTCTGGTGGCCTATATATACACCACCTATTTTAATTTTTTTACCATTTTTATTTTTGATTTCTATCCACACTGACTCAACTGTTTCATTTTCTTTTATTGAATTTGTCTCTATTGGAGACAAATTTGACTTTGCATAAATAAATACTCCACCACCTTCAAAATGTTTACGCTCATAATAAAAGAGTTCAGAGCCATTTAATTCATAGGTAATAATATTATCTCATTCACTTAATTGATTATTTGATACACTGCTAAATTTTGTCCACATCTCAGTTATGATCATGAGATCTGGTTTTTCAATTTCAACATATGTTTTAAATTCATCTATCTTATCTCTGATGCTTCTTGCATTTACATAAAATTTTCGTTAAAACTAATGAAAATATCACGACTTAACCTAACCAGTCATCAAGGGTGTACAATTGACCTAACTGGGCATTCAGTTAACCTCATTAACAGTGGTTGCTCTTGCTAATTCAAACTAGAGGGACTGCATAATGTGTAAAATTGACAGTGATAAATTAATAATAATAATAATAATAATAATTTATTTAAAAAATTAACATTATCCCATCTTCAAAGATATGCAACCTATTGCTGGTGTCAGCTCACTACTTAAATATGAATTCCATACAGTGGCTCTTTGAAGTAGTGAAGTCATTTATAACTTTGATATTGAAATCTTTAATTTCTCTGATCATCTGGTTTTCAAGTGAGATCATTGCCAAGGCTGTCAATCTTTTGTTCATCATAGTATAACACTTTTCATAAATTTTATTAAACTGACGTACATATTCCTTACTGCAACTTGTGCTACTTTGCTGAATATTTAAGTTTATTTAAGTTTACGACAAGTCAGCTGACAAATAGAGGAATCTGAGAGCTGAACAGAAAGCCACTTCATGCGTTACTGGGACAACAGGTACTGGCAAAGATAAAGAGAGGCAAATTCTCGGAGGACCACAAGACAACAAAACTGGCACCACTATTGGAAAATGATAGAGAAAAAATAAAAATAATCCTAACCAACATTCAGGGCCTTAAATCAAATCATTTCTTGGACAAAGTTTTATATCTGAAAAGACTCATGCAAGAAACTGGAGTGGACTTTGCATGCCTCACGGAAACCCATCTAAAGGACTGCCAGGTGAACTGTGAACACTGCGAGTTCTGTATTGATAAAAAAGAAATACAAATTGACCACAATAGCATCCTCTGAGCCGACATAACAGATAAGTAGATCTTATACTATTTGACTTGGCAAAGGCATTTGTTGTAGTTTGCCATAGCATAGTGCTGGATAAGCTGAGGGAGATTGGCATTTCAGAGAAGCTGCTGGGGTGGATTAGAGATTTCCTTTTTGGCTGAGTGATGCAGGTTTCTGTGGGTGGTTAAGTGAGCGGGGAGAGGAATGTATTGAGTGGGGTACCACAGTGGTCTGTGTTGGGACCAGTTCTGTTTCTTATTTACATCAATCATGTTGCTAGCAGCATTCTTTCTAAATTTAGAATTTTTGCTATGTGTATATATATGGCTGTATAGATAACCATGTGATGTCTACAATTAGTACAGTAGTGCTGTTGATGAATGATCCACAAGATCCAAAGTTTTTAAGTTAATGTACAGCTAGTAGATGTGTGACAATCTGTAATTAGCAGAGATCAATTGGATCTTAATTTTGCATGTAACTGTATTTATGGTTTATTTATATTAACAGTGGAGACACCCAGGTGGGCCAAAGGGCCCCTAGTGTGCCCACTATAAAATTTTTACCATGTCAGAGGGACATCAATCTTCTTTTTAAAATAGCTCACTCTTGGCATCTAAGTTTGAATAACAAGAAGTGTGTGGTGTTGCGGTTTCATAGAGGGCCAATGTGAATAGGGAGAGTGGGTTTATGGTAGCATTATTCACTAATATTCACCCAATATTGGATTATTGCTCATGTGTATGGAATACAGGTTATATAGGAGATTTGAAATTGCTTGAGTCAGTCCAGAGATGCTGGACAAAAAATATTAGAGGCCTGAAAAACTTTCATTATGCAGACCACTTGAAGGCCTTAAGTTTGTACTCGATCCAAGGTAGGCTTATTAGGGCTGACATGATTAAATATTGGAAAATTTTTAATGGCAAATGTGTTATGAAACTGGAAGACTTGTTTACATTTTCACCACTGTCAAACACTAGGGGTCACCAGTACAAAATTACTTACATAAGAACACAACTGGATTGCAGGAGTAGGTTCTTTAGTATAAGAGGCATTCCCCTTTGGAATTCACTGCCATCATCTACAGATCTCAGAAGCTAAGGCTAACAAAGATCCTAAGATCCACCCTAAGGTTAGCCTGAGAGAAAGGAAAGAGGAGGGGGTTAAAAGAGGAGAGTAAGTAGCAAAACCTATCATTCATGGGTTAACATTCATTCAGAAAAAGAGAAAGAAAGACTCCCCATCATCATCCACCGGCCATTGCTGACAAGTCAGAAAAATAGTTGAAGAGAATAGGAGAGTGGTGAAAGATGAAAAGAAGTTAAATAAGAATGCTTACAAACCATGCAAACACAGTCTTAACTCACTGTCATACCATGCAAACTACAGACATGCAAGTAAGGAGAGGATAAGGGGGAAAAAAAAAAGTTGGTTAGTTTACGCTTCGAGATACTGTACATCTACATTTGTGTTAGTCTAATTTTTTTTTTTTTTTTAATAATTTTATTGCTGGCATCACACACTGGTATGTCACAAGCTGGCATTAATCGTCAACAGACTCATACTCGACCACCACCCCCAGAGCTCCTGTTGCTAATTGTTTATTTATTTTAAACAATGTTAATATTTTTAAACAGTTCTTAACATATTAATGCTGGTAGAGCTAATGACTGACATGGGAAGATTATTCCATTTATCAATTACTTTAAACGTAAAGAAGTTTTTAGCGATATTAGTAATGAAACATCTGCCACACAACTTAAATCCATTATTATGAGTATTGCTATTATCGAAAGTGAACAGTTTGTCAAAATTTACATTATCAATTTTATTAACGATTTTGAAAACTTCAATAAGCTCCCCCTGCTTAATCTCCTAGTTTCGAGTGAATGCAAATCTATCTTCATAAGGCTTGTTGCGCAGTGATGGAATTAGTTTCGTGGCATGACGCTGAACCCTTTCTAACTTATCAATATCCTCACACAAATACAGGCACCAAAACTGAATGGTATATTCTAAATGAGGCCTGACTAGGGACTTGTAAAGGGGCATTATATAATATTCTTTGATTTAAATTTGAAATTATGCGCTATGAAGCCTAACATCCTATTAGCTTTTGTGCATGACTCCAGGCACTGGTTCCTAACTTTTAAATCCTTAGATAGAGTTGTGTCTCTTTCTGATTTGAATGCTTTTAAAAAGGCTTTGGGATTGACACTGGGTGAGGATTTGTACAGGTTTTTATAAGTACCAACTTCAAAAAGGTAATATCTATTTGCCGCATATGGTGCACTATCCAGCCATTTACCCCAAATTTAGCTTAACATGTTTTGCTTAGTTTTCTGTGCTGGCACCCCAGTGGAGTGATGCTGACCCTTTATAGACCCTGTTCCTTTTCCCTTGATTGTGGTTCTTGAGGTGAGGGAAAGCCCACCAGATAAGATAACCTACAGAAAATGTGAAAAAATAACACAAACACCCCATCTATTAGGTCTAGTAGACCTACTGTTTATCCATAAGTAACATGACCAGATCTGAAACTAAAAGGCCTAAAACATTTGACAAAGTTCCATATAGAAGACTTCTGTATAAATTCAAAGCTCATGCAGGATTTCATGGTTAGGCCGAGTTATAAATTAGTGGGAAAAAATGTTTAGAAGACAGAGAATAGAGTAATTTTAAATAGCCACAAATCAAGGTAGTAGAGAGTGAAAAGTCAGGTACCACAGGGATCAAAGTTAGGTCCACCGTTCTTTATTGTATATCTAAATGATCTAGAGAAGGGGATTTGTAGTAAAATATCTAAATTTGCAGATGATAAAAAAGTAGTTGCTCCAGTTACAAATATAGAAAATTCTTATAAACTACAAAAAGATCGTGACAGAATAGCTGCTCAGGTGAGCAAATGGCAGATAGAATTCAACGTTAAAAAATGCAAAGTCCTCTATTTGGGCAGAAATAATGGGCAAAACTTTACTATCGAGACAGTCCACAACATCTTGGTAATATGTTAAATTAGGTTAGGTTGATTAGTATATAGGTATATAATCAAACTGGCACATTTTATTTTCATTTACGAGTGCATGAACAAAATCATTAACTTACAGTGGATAAATATTTTGTAACTCATCAGACTAGAAATAGGTCAAAATATGTTAATCATCAATTTAGATCTTCATCTCAAAAATTACCCATTTTTATTGGATTGAAACTATAGAATGATTTAAATGCTGATGTAAAAAATATTTCAAATAAAAATTCATTTAAAAATCTTGACATCTCAATTAATAATGGAATACTGGTAAAAATCTAGAAATAAATGTACATTACTCCATTACTTGTTCATTTCTTATATCTAACATTCAGTTTTTGTACTGTATTGATATCATACTTAATGACTGTTTTCATATCTATAATAATAACTTCAGATTAATATATGGTTTTGTTAAATGCAGTTTTGCATATACGTGGGTAAGCCATGCCATATCTAAAATGCTAAATTTGAACAGATAAATATTGCATGCCAGTTCCATGTGTAGTACAATTACATACTGTGCAGTGCACCTAGTGAGTCAGCCACCGCACAGTTGCTGGTGATGCACCATGGTTGGTCACCAAGTTTGTGTCAGCCTTCATTATGTAAGCACATGTAATTATATCTCCAGGATTATAACTTTGTTTTTTGTTAAAAACACTTTACTTTTTTGATTAATATGGCTCCAAAACGTCCAGCCAGTTCTCCTGCAGAGGGTGAGGCTAAAAGATCAAGAAAAGTAATAACTTCATTGCAAAAAGTGTTGTTGTTAGATATTAAAGTTTTTATTACATATTATTTATATATTATAATTATTATATTATATTTTATATATTATTTACTAACTGTATTTATAGCTTAATACTTGTTAACAATGTTAAATCAGGCTATATATAGGCCAATGTAACTTGTAAATGGATGTATTGGGGTAAATTGAATGTAAATATATCATGTCTCGTATATAAATTTTTTGTTATACGCGAGTCATGCAAGCACGAAACCCCCAGGGTCATTCCATGACAAATCATGCAGTGGTTAAAACCACACCCTCATAGATTTTGCTTAAATTTGGTTTGTAGAATAGTCTATGCTAGTAAGTACCAAATTTCAAATATCAGCTCAATCGGAGTTATGGTTCAAAAGTTATGCCCCCCCCAAGGGGGGAGGGGTGAAAATTGTAAATATTCAAACCACCATAACTCAGTCCCTAATTGACATAGAACAGTGATTTAAAGTGTTTATGAAAGGTAATTGCACACACAACAAATTAGCATAAGTAGAAAAAATGGCTAAAATTAACAGAAAAAAGTTACGACACTTTATTCCATTTGAAGGGGTCCTGCCCCCCCTAAATTACAGATTTTTAAAAATTTTCATATATACAAAAAATGAGTTTCAACCTTATTCTATCAATATATGAAAAGAAATATATGTGTATTTGCATATAAAATAGGTATTTACAGATTTGAAAATGACTACTTTCACTTAAGAGACAATAATTTTTAACAAACTGTTCAACATTCTCATTGACTTCTGGTATATAGATTGGTGTACTTGTTAAAAATGTAAATACATGTGTGTTAAACTAGTATTCTAAGAACTAAACATAAAACACTAGTACCTACCATAAAATATCTTCCCCCATTTGATTGTTGGGTAAATTGGTTGAACAAAAAATCCCATGTGAACATTAAAAAAGTGGCAGTCCTACTGTTTTATGTCAATTAGGGACTGAGTTATGGTGGTTTGAAAATTTCCAGTCCCCCCCCCCCCCCCCCCCCTCAAAAAAGTGGGGGGGGATTTGTCCATGATTTGTCATGGAATGAGCCCTCACGTAAAACAAAGGATTACTGTACTGTATTTCCATTATTAGTATGTTTGTAAAGAGCCCTCTAAAGTCTAAAGCTTAAGTACCAATTAAAATAAATAGTTCAATTTTAGTTATTTTAGGTTAAAATTATTGGAACAACAAAAATTGTAAAACTATGTACAGTATTTCATAAAGAATTATTCATTCATTCACTGACTTTCTGCTTCATTGATTTTTCTAACCAAAACATTAAAATCTGCCCACCCACAAAAATCTGCCTTGTGTAGCTATTCCAACAGATTACCATTCAGTGTTTATTGTATTCAACATCATTGGAATACTTATTATTGATTAGTTTTAAGACTCAAACATCAGTGACATTGCCACAAACAGATTGTTTGTGGGTGGGTAGATTTTAATGTTTTGGTTAGAAAAATCAATGAAGTAGAAAGTCAGTGAATGAATGAACGAAAAAATATAAAATTTAAAAAAAGATTTGTTCATAAACTTGCATTTGTAATAGTTTTATAATGTTATTCTTAATGCATGTTGTTGCATGCCAGATGACATGAGGGCCTGTTAAACTGTCTTTTTCCCATTCCACTGACCACCCTGATCACACATTTAAATTGGTATAGTGAACCTATATTGTACCAAAGAATACACTTCTGTGGTTTTAGAATTAAGTTGTGTCTGTGTGCAGTGTGATGCTAAAGTTACCAAGATATTTCTTCAAGCAAGATTTGAAACGAGTCGGGTGGTGCTTGTTTGATTGAAGTAGGGTGGTTATTCCATAGTGAGGGAGCAACTTGTGACTGACATTACCATTCTATGAGCTTGAGGGTTATCTTGTGCTTGATTGCGGGTCATTATTATTTGTGGGACTCGTGTCAGAATGATAATGATGATGATTTGAAGGGAACTGTAACACCATATACAGTAAGTCCCCAACTTACATGGATATGTGAGCATGATCCTTAGTTCAACTGCCAAAGGAATTGAGCAACGAAGATTTAATGGAGCTCAAAGCCCATAGAAAGGAAGTTGTTTCAGAGGAAGAACAGGAGGCTGAGCCACCAAAAAGATTTGTGATTAAGCAGATGGCAGAATGCTTTGATATGATTGAGAAAGGACTGGCTGGTTTAGAGGCTCAGGACCCAAACATTGAAAGGTTCACAAAGGTGTCTAGAGCAGTGCATGATGCTATTGCATGCTATAAAGTGATTTATGATGAGAAGAAAAAAGCTATGGTACAAATATCACTGGACAAGTACTTAACGAAAACAGAGAGAAAAGATCCAAAGCCATCAACATCTGTAGAATCTGAGCCACAAATTGTTGAATAAATATTAGTTTTCTTAATACAGTATTATGTTTTTATATACAGACTGTATTTAACATTTTGTTTTTATAAACCCTACTTTTTTAGCTTTAACTATCCATAGAAACGAATGTATATGTCACAAAATATATTGTATTTAAGCAGTGTTGGACTTACACAGTTTTCAACTTACACAGCGACCTTCAGAACAAATTAACAGTGTAAGTCGGGGACTTGCTGTATACTAAAAAACCAAAAAACTATCCAGTGTTTTGTTGATGGTCAAACAGCTGCAGCAATTATGTTATATAAATGCTTTATAGTAGAATATTATGATCACTACTTATAATCAAGCTTTTTCTTTTTAGGATTTCATAAAGCTGCAGTTTAATTAATTATTTGCTGTTGCTACAGAATAAAGTATGAAATAACAGAACCTTGACAGTGATTTGAATGAAGAAAGTTTTTGGAGCTGGCCCCAAAAAACATGGGGAAGGTGTGGCTGGTGCTGCACAGTCTGATATTGTATTGAGTTGTGTTCAGCCTTCTTTACTAATATTAGTCCGAAAACTGTTTGGCACATTATCAACAGGATCAACAGAAGACAAGGAAGATATGTACACAAGTCTTGGCTCAGATTGGCCTCGGAGACAAAGACACCCAGCAGGCGTAAATCACTCACAAGAGCACCTAGGAAAAGTACGAGCAGAGAGAATTATAATTGAAGGAGATCTATTGTGGTGAGTTTAAAAGTTTCTAAAAAAAAAAAAAAAAAAACCTATTTTCATAAATATCCAGTTCTGATAATTAATAGATCCTAGTCTTGGGCTCCATTGGCAGAGGCTTGGGTACATTCAACATAGTTGCAATGATTTAAATAATTTTATGAAGTGTAAGCCTAATCTGTTCTTTTGTAATTTTAAACAAGCTTACTTTCATGAAATTGATATTTACATTTTATTCTGCTTACAAAATTTAGGCCTTTTAGGCTCTAACACTGCCATATTTGATAATAATATATTAAGTTTGCTTAGCTAGGTTTATTGTAGCATATCTTGAGAACTTTCCTCCATTTTTCTAATCACATCACATACCCAATAATAATACATTGGCTAAGCTGGAGCATTCTGAAAGCTACATTGTGGTCATTTCAACAGAATTTCCCTCCTTGATCACATTTATAGCCTATTAAAAAAATTTCAGTCCTATGGTAGGCCTGTAGGCTCACCTGCTGTTTATTAGCCTAGCATTCATTTTCAAAACCAGCCCACAGTAAGTATGATAGGTTTAGGAAACATCAGTAGACTGAATTGAAAGTCATTTGTTTTTTACTTCCATTTTTCCTGTTTTAGTCGTATAAGTTTCTGGGTAATATAACCTAGCAATTGCATACTGACTTCTTCAACTGTGTAATGAGTATCTTAAAATTTATAGCCACTTGAAATTACCCAGGTTTTCATCTACAGGGGTGGGATGAGGGAAGCTTCCCCCCAAAATATCCATGTTGCGAATGCTTTGTTCTTAATCTGTTCCAATACCAGATGGTAATTTTTTTGCTATGAAGGTTAGCAAAGAGCACTAACCACTGCAGGTGCATTTTTGTATTGAGCTAGTCTGGGGAGTTTTTAATTGCAACACCCAAAATGATTCCCCTTCAAACCTGACTAGGCTGGATGAAACCCTGTTAGCATTTCTTTTTACTTCATTTGCCAGTTACAGTGAAGAGGAGGAGGAAAAAAAAGTTGGTGTGTACATTGGAGAGGCTCCTGTTTCTCGTCTTCACAATTACTTTGAAGTAGAAATTTTGCATATGGGTATTAATGGTGCTGTTTCTGTTGGTAAGTATTTATGCAACTATGATTTTCCCCAGTATGAAGGGCAAACAAACCAAAATCTCATGATTTATTGTTTATATTGGCCTATATAGTATTGGAAGATAATATGTGGTGTTAAGAAAATTAATGCAAAGTACATTTTCCAATTTAGGGTTATGTTCTTATCGGTATCCCCTTCATAAGCTACCTGGATGGACCAAAGACAGTGTTGGATATCATGCAGATGATGGGAGGTGAATACATGGTTCTATTAGCACTTTTATGCTGTGATCTCTTCAGGTTTTCTTCTGATCATGTTGTTATTATTATTATTGCCTTCATTTAGTTTTGAAACTACTATACTTGGCTTGTGAAACAGTTCTCATTTTAACAGTTCTCATTTTTGTTCACTTACTGTCCAAAGTCGGAAGTGAATTATTTTTGTCATCGTTGCAGCAAACTTTCAAGAAAAATATCTTAAATTGCAAAGTTGCCATTCTAATTATTGGATATTTGTAAAACTTTTGTAATTTGTAGTGTGTGGAAATATATGCACTTTTTCAGCAATTTAAGCTAATTTAGTGAAGTGACTTTTTTTTAAGGCTTAGGGATCAGGTTGTTTGTTGTGTTCCGAGAGCATTATGACCTTACTTAACTTTAATGCATGCAATCTACTATTGATGGACTTCTAGTTCTTTTGCATTTTCTCTCTCTTAGCGTTGTTTGTCTTTTGGGTGTATATTTTTCAAAATGTTTCCCACTCTACAGCTGCCATGTCTGACTTTATGATGCTTAGTGTGGACAGAATAATAGTGTGTGGTCATAGAGTTAACATTGAGCCATTCAATTTTAACTTATTAAATTTTGGTTTGTCTTTTGATTTCTGAAGTAATCATATTTCAGTCATGTTGCTATAAGCTAGTTTATATAAATCTGCCTCTTACAACTGAGTTGTCATAACAGTGTAAACCCAGATTCAACAGTAACTCGTAAAAACTTTCTCAGTTAGCTACCTCAGATTGACTGTTTAGCAAGGAGAGAGAGAAAACACACAATGGTTAAATGTGTACCCACACTACACAATGTTTGGTTAATCTCCAACAAGTTGGTTTGGCAAATTAGTGCTTCAATTTAGATTCACTTCAGGTTCCCTGAACAGTAGTTACAGACAACAGCTGCAAACTAGTTTTGACAGTGGAGAACAAAACTTCAGTTTGACCCTCATTTCACTCATCCTTCAGTTATTTACATAGTGAAACATTTATGGAATGATCATCAAATATTCCAAAGTAAAACAAACATTTATCAGTTTACATTATTAAAGATTAAATTCAAGCTTTTTATTAGTCTTAACAGTTTAATATTCTAATATATTAAACAGCCTTTAACACTGTTATAGTCCAATATTATTGTTGGAGGAACTTTTATATCCTCAGTTTAACTGCTACTTTTTTATGGTTGTGTTATGAATGTTTAACCTTCCATTTGTGACAAAGCACAGCAGCTGTGATGAATTGAATTTATGCACTGTTTATTCTGCAAACTTATTGACTGCACCATATATATATTATATATATTATATATATATATATATATATATATATATATATATATATATATATATATCAGACATGGGGTCTATTACTGGGTTTCTATTACTATTACTTTTGTATGTGGAGTACTTCATTCATTTGAAAAGGATCTTTGTCTATTTAAATGCAATTAGAAGCAGTGTGTTAACAAATATTTGTTTCAACTAAATCATTACAATTTCAGAGACTATGTCTTGATAAATTTTACTTTATTGAAGGAAAAATTTGCCACAATATTAGTTCACATACATGTTTATTTTAGTTTAGAGTAGATTTAGTTCATTTTTTCAGTTCTTTGTTCACACAATATGTCCATTGCCTCTGTCATAGAAAAGTAATAGACTATTATCTATTACTTTGCCTTCTATTACTATTACAGCCAAAAAATTATGATCTATTACTATCACTTGAGAAATCCTGTAATAGTCTTACTATTACCCCATGTCTGATACATATATATAACCACTAGAGATGCTTATAGTTTTGCATAGTATGTTTTAATTGTGATAATCAGGTAAAACTACTATGTTCAGTATATTGTATTCTCTCTAATTTACTATTGTAAACTAAACTTTTGCATGATAAAACATTGCAGTATTGAGCTAACTTCAAATGCTTATTTCCTGTACCATAATTATTCATTTGGACCCAGGTGGTAGGAATTGCTGTAAAACCATAATGGGTAATGTAGCTCAGGATTGCTTAATACTGTAGCTGTTCTTTCCTACTTTATTCAGGGCTTATAGATTTACTGTATATTCAGGCAGTATATTTTGCAGATTATATAAAGGAAAAGCAACTGGAGTTATATTCGGCCCAAAATGTGGTCCTGGAGATAGAATGGGATGTGGAGTCAAGTATGAACTGATTTCTCCAAGCAGAGCTCCAGAGACGTTACCTGTATTTTTTACTAAAAATGGCAAGGAGGTAAATGGCTAATTATACAAGTTGTGGGAAATAAAATCTTCGTAAAAGTAATGAAGTTCCATATTTTAAGTTTATTTCATCATAAGATTTTTGTTGGTATTGTAAATTTTCATCTTAAATGTCATTTCAAAACTTTTACAGGTGTTTCTTTTTTTGTCATTATTATTTTAATATGGTTCCAACATGTCGCATTTTAATCTCTAATTATTTATTTAAATAATTGATTTACTCAAAATTAGTGTTATTATCTGTTATTAGTTTCTAAGCAACTCATGGCCATGTCTTAACACCACTTCTCTAAGATCAACGAAGTTAAGCGACATTGTATCTGGATAGTAATTAGATGAGTGACCACCCTTCACATTTCAATGAAAATAATGCACAATTTTGTGGCTGCTACTTACATTAAAATATTTAAAAAGGCATTTATGAAGTAGGCATTAAATCACAGAAATTACAGTTTTTGAGAGTAATATCTATCCATTCATTCTTTGAATGGAACCTTTTCCATTGTAATTCTGCAGTCATATTTACTTGGGTTATTCCAACTTTTTGAAATACAGTTTGGCTTCAACAACCTATTCTTTGGAAACAAAATTTCAAGTCTGGGTTTCAGCTGAATGTCTTTTAAACGTTTCTTAATCTCGGTATTAAAACGTGATTGCAAAAAACTGGATTCAAAGGGAGGAAATAATGTTGTGAAGTTCACCATCGAGCTTCATGGTGATTCTGCATGATTAATATGCTAAATTCCGACTTCACAAGCTGAAAAATAATAGGCATGCAATTTTAACAGAAGGTAAATCCAGGCTTCAAATAGACATAACCTTAAGTGAGTGTATAGGGTACAGATGCAATCTTTATCACAAAAAATACTTGTGTGTTAATTATGAGATTCAAAATCAAATTTTAAAATATAGGCAAAGCCAATGCAAGATTAACCATTTGAGCTATGAACCTAGTTGCGCAGCAATAATCTGTTAAGTTCAATAACTAACTTTTAAATATTGCGCGTTTTGCAATTTGGATGACGAGAATTTTTCCAAAAACGGGAGTGCCACGCAAGAATGTTGCAGATTTTGCAATCTAGTCTCAGCCTAGGACCAATAGGCCCAACTTGGTAACCTAGTCACACAGCTCTAATTCATTAAATTCAATAACCTTTATGTTAACGTTATATTACATAAAACAATTTACATATTTATGAGGCAAAAACTCTCTACTTAAAAATCAGGCCTAATTTATTTGCGAGAAAATAGCTTCGGAGAGTGCCTAGCTTAATGTTGGCTTCTATGGGACAAAGGCTAAGAAACGAGTAGTTTAGCTTGGAAACGGTGAAAACTAAGTTTTTAAACCGCCAAAACCACCCAAGAGTTCGGGCATCGTTGGTACACGTAAACTTAAGTAATTATTATTATTATTATTATTATTAAAATGATAAATTCACTATTATAAGAAAAGACTAACTTTTTTAGGCAGCAAGGAGGGGCCCAAGGGCGAATGCCCGTAAAAGCACTCCCCCGATAGAAGAGAGCCAAAATTAAGGTCCAGGGTTTTCGAGATGCCAAGACACACTGCGTTTGAAAGATTGGAGGTCATAGATAGGGGGAAAGATGAATTGAGGAAGATTGTTCCAGAGGTGACTGGTTGAGTAGGTAAAAGATTGAAAATGCCGATTAACCGCTGCGTTAGAGAGTTGGACAGAAAAGGAGTGAAAATGTGTCGAAAGTCTGGTACTGCGTGCTCTTCTTAAAGGAGGAGGCACGCAGTCAGAGTTCAGAAGAGCGATAGTAAAGAGAGAGAGAGGCAACATTGTGGTGAAGAGAGAGGGATTGAAGACAATAAAGGGCGGTAAGGAGACGAAGAGCCTTTGATTCCACCCGGTCAAATAGGGCTGTGTGGGTTGAGCCACCCAACACATGAGGATCTGGCGGACTAAACTCTTGTACAGAAACAGCAACTGAGTAGGGGTAGAAGCTGTTTTGGAGAGAGAGTATATGTGATCTTTACAGGAAAGATCACGAGAAGAGGAAGGATTGACTTGTGTATTGTTGAAGGCAAGGGGATAGTCGAGTGGAAGATTGTGACGAGTAGACAGATGGAGGAACTGAGTTTTTGAGGCACTGAGTTTTTGAGGCACTGAAAGCCACAAGGTTTTCTCTGCCCCAATCAGAGATGGTAGAAAGATCACAGGTCAGGTGCATCATGGCCGTCCTACGCGAAGCATGGAGTGACTGTTGAAAGGGATGCTTTGGGAAGCGGGTGGAGAAGTGAAGAGTGGAATCACCGGCATAGGAGTGAATAGGACAGGAAGTGCGACTTATTATTATTATTATTATTGAACACCAAAGTCACTCGCCCAGTGGAAGATTAATTATAAAACTTTAAAAACACGCAAAAATCGCTATTTTGTCCACTCGCTTTGTTAGTCTGAAAATCAAGATTGATGACGTTTTAATCCGGAGGCGTATTTCCCGACACTCGGGCTGGGCTCCCTCATGGTCACCTGATTTGGATCGCTGCAAGAACAAAGCTATAACTGCTGCTTCCTATACAGCAATCCCTCTATGTGTACGAAGGATGCCTGTATGAGAAATTTGTACATATCGAATGCTATAATACATAGTGTCAATGGGGATACGTACGAGTAAGCTCCGATTTCTAGACTATTTCGTGAAATTGTATCGTAGAAAGTACAAATTAAAATCGTTACATAATACGGACATAAACCTGTAACAAATAGAATTATAAATAAAATAAACGATAGTCCACAAAGCTTATACGCGCTATATCCATTGCATTTCTCAGATCTGGTACTCTTTGATACGAGAAGCACAATGGATAAAGCGCGAAGCGTATAACGTAAGCAAACAGACATGCCTGGAGAACGTACGTACTAAATATGGGTCGTAATTTGAAGAAGTCTCGACGCAGGAAGTTGGTTAAAATTAACCCCAGTCTCATCTTTAAAACATATGGTGCTTATTTTTCGTACATTAACGAATTCGTACGTATCGGGGGATTGCTGTATTTATCTTTCTCCTGCATACAGTGAGGCACTAGCTCTCGCGGGTCATCAAATATGAAAACTTTAGTTATAAGCTGCATGGAAATTGATTAGATGTTGTTAATCAGGAAAAAGATCTTAGCATTATACTCGGTAGTGATCTAAAGTTTTCCAAGCAGTGCTTAGAGGCTAGAAATAAGGCAAATAAAATGCTAGATATCATTAAGAGGAAAATGTTATAAAAATAAGGAAGTTATCTGTAAATTATATAATTCCTATGTTTGACCTCACTCAAAATGTTGCGTTTAAGCTTAGTGCCCACACCATAGGCGTGATATGCTTGAAGGTGTGCAACATAGGGCAACCGAGCTTATCTCTGGCTTAAGAAGATTGGAATACAGTGGAAGATTAAGGGAATTAGGCAGGTTTAGTTTTGATAGATTTTGTCTGAGGTGAGATATGATGCAGATGTTCAAAATGTTTTTAGATTTGGACAATTTAGATGTCAATAACTTTTTCTTACTAAAGTCTGACAAGAATTCGAGGGCATAATTAAGAAAATTAGAAAGCAGATTTATAGACTGGATTTACGAAAATACTTTTTCAGTCATAATAATAGATCTTTTGAATGACTTGCCGTATGATGTGGTAAATAGTAGCTTCTCAATTAATTTTAAGAAAAAACTGGACACTTCGATGAATGAGAGTTTATAAATTATTTAAATAGTGTATAGTTTAGCTAATTATGTAGGCTATTTCGGTAGGTCTGTAAATAGTTTTATGTTTATTAGTTGACTTAAAATTGACATTTTTCAAAATTTTGATTATGAAATATAGCTTCAAATCATTTATGACTTGGATAACCTCGATAGGCCCAGGTGGCTTCATGTTTTCTAAATATAATGTAATGGTTTCTATTCGACATTATACACCGTTCTCATCGCCTCTTCTCTACCTCGTTTAGAAACCACTTTCTTAGCATCTATCCACCGCTACCTTCAATCTCGCTCCATCCACAACTATTTTACGATTTATTACTATTCCAATCACACACCATCACCTTACTCTTATCTGCATTTACACTTAACAGTCGTCTTTTACATACATCCACATATGCTTCAGTCAACCTCTGCAATTCTTCCTCACTTCCACCAATCAACGCGACAAGCTTATTCTTATGGATGGAGTGATGAAAGTATTATTGATGTACTCGACCTCAATTTTTTTATGAAAACCAAAACTGACGCGGTTTTAGTTAGTTTAAGTTTGTCGCGCGGTTTTTATTTTCATTTTTATGAGTGCATTTGTGGCCTTTGAATTCTAGTTTTAGATTTTGTTTCGTTGATTTTTTTTTATTTTTAATATAATTGCATTAAATTAGTACCATAAGTCTTTAAGCTGTTGAAGTGAAGAAGAGTATGTTAGAACATCAATAATACATCATTGCAACTTCTAATTTTGGTCAAGGCATTCAATTGCAATGTAGATCTTAAACTATGCTCAAATTAACGTTTGTCAGCTAATCAAATATACCCGAGTGAGGACTGGTCTTACTAATTAAAATTATAGATTTTCTCACATCAGTTACTCTTTTACTATTCATATTTTTCATAATTTAACCATTAAGGTGGGCTCCACGCACGTGTCTGTCCCGGCTGGAGGGCTTTACCCCTGCGTTGGTCTCGTAGGGAGCGGAGATGCCGTTAAACTAATTCCTCATCACCTTTGGCCCCCTGATGAAGACACGCATATGTCCGTAGATTCAACAGAAGATGAGTGGAAGAAGCTATACCACTTGAGGGTCAATGGGCAAGTAAGTTCTACTTTGGCTTTGGGTTTCAGGGATCAATTGTTCATCATTTTTTGAATGGTGACAATTAACAGACCTATATATAATTAAAGATAAAATAGAAAATAAGTTGAATGAAACTAGACTTTTTAGTAGTGCTGTAACTATGAATAAAGACGAAAGGTAGGTAAGTTTGCACATAAGTAACGCGTGTTTACGTGGCCCTTGTATTTCTAGTTCCTCGAATATTGTGGAAAAGGAACCAGCCATATTGATGTGGGATTAGCCCAAGCCAAAGTCCCTTTGAACACATCCTCCCACTATTTTCAATTGGAAATCATTGACCCAGGCAGAAGCTGTTTTATTACAATTGGACTAACGAGAAGGGTCAGAATATATTTTCAAATGTACCTTGTAACCATGCACATCAGGGATGTCACTCCTTGGGATTTGTCCCAAGATCTTGGCATTTTCAGCGATACCTTGGGATATTGGGATTTCTTTAAACAAATATAGCCAATCTTGGAATTTCTTGGGATTTTTTACAAGTGGATCTTGGGTTTTTTAAAATTTCTGAGTGGCATCCCTGATGCACATAGTGTGTTTCAGGAGGAAAGGTCAATACTTCGGGAGGTGATAGTATCGGTCATTGTGAGAGAAAAAGTCCATATGAACGGTTGAACGTGTCTAATTCTGAATGGTTACGGAGATAGAGCTGTTTGAATCTGATGCGCGCGCAGCTCTTCCTCCCCCCGCAGTGGTCCCATTCAAGGGTCACCAAGGTCTCCAGACCTCTCTCCGTTAGATTATTGTTTGTGGGGGTGGCAGGGCCGGATTAAGTATTGTTAGGGCCGGGGGCAATGAATATTTTCGGGTCGGTGTCACTAGAAAAACACAATTCTTTACCTGATACATCATACATGAGTGATGTGATCTAGAATTTTTTTTCTTCCTCACGGTCGACCAATTATTTCAACGGTAGATTATAGCGTTTACATAGTTTCTTGGAGTCGGTCAGCATCTAGGGCCGGGGTCAAATGCCCCCTTTGCCCCCATTATAATCCGCTACTGGGGGGTGGATGAAAAGTCCAAGTTTACAAAAGAAAGGTGGATACACGAGACGAATTGCTCGCGCGCATTTTGGATGCTGCTGCCCGCATAAAGGAACGTCAAGATCAACTCAGACGAACAACACGCGATCTTCGCACACGAGTTGCAAAGTGTATTGAGGTTGACGGTGGGATTTTCGAAAACGTATTGTAAACTGTAATAAATTTGTCATTTCTGTATCTGATACCATTCAAAATGCCAAAGTTTAAACATTAAATGTTAGAAACAGTAATTGGTTTCTCTTTCTTGATTACCATTAACAATGCTTTTGTATTTGTAGATTCAAACAGCTCTATCTCCGTAACCATTCAGAATTAGACACCTGTTCATATGAACTTTTTTTCTCACAATGACCTATACTATCACCTCCCGAAGTATTGACCTTTCCTCCTGAAACACCCTGTATGTAGTAGCTTTTTATCTATTTAAGAATCTGTGAGCTTCACACTGGATAAAGTTAATCCACAGTTGTATACATTTCGAGATGCATACTAAAGTAACTAGTAATTTTTCACGATGTAGGGCTCTTAAGAGTACTAGTTGTTAAGAACTGTTGGGACGATATTAACGTGACACTCTTTCCAGAACTACCCAAAGCATCGTCATCCTGGATGGAACAACGGAAGCATCGCTTATCACGGGGATGACGGCCACTTATTTGAGGGGAGCACAGTTGGGTTGCCTTTCGGTCCCCCTTGTGATAAAGGAGACATAATGGGGTGTGGCATCATATTTCCAAGAGATTTCATCTCTAGCTGCGATAGGTAAAAATTTTCAGGAGTCAGGTAGACGCGCATCATACGAGAGACGTGTGCGCGAGATTATATCTCTCGTGCATGAAAATAAAAAGGCTAATAGTTTCAAACATGGAAAAAGGTAGTCCTATCCACAAACGTTTCACGGCCCAACGCATCCATATGGATCCATAATAGTGTTTCGCACATAAATCGTATAATTTTGTTAATTAACTGCATTTGGACCCATGCGTCACTTGTCCTAGGATTTAACTATTGGATTGATACCCCCTAGAAAGCACTGAATGGCTTATCTGTTCCGGGGATGGTCCGGCTCTTGACATTGTCATATTCCCAAATTGCCTGAGTTTTATTGACTTTTTCTGACTCGTTCTAACGCATCTGAAAATTAGAATGGCCTCACCTCTCCTTTCAGCCATTCCCATTCTTTTATTAAGTATATAATTATTTTTATTTATTTACTTTTTTCAAACATATCTCCCTTCACAATATATATTGTAGTAGAAAAATATTACTAAACTACCAAATTCCCCTGCAATCCATAATAATAATAATAAAAGTCCAAGTACTTTGTTACAGCAGCTTCCTCCTCCTCCTCCTCCTCCTCCTCTTTAGTAGTTACATAAAATACATTAACACTAGAATTTTTACAAAGAATGAATAAAGCTCACTTAAGAGGCAGTGAGATCACAACTTGGTAATGACAATCAGTAGAAATTTTATCATCATCATCATCCCCCCCCCCCACATCCAGTTTGTCACACTGGACCATTCCTGCTGTGAAAGCAGCAGCGTTGGTCTGAGCAACAACGAGAGCGTTACACAAAATAATATTCTCCGAGGTAAGTACACACAATTTTATGGTTGCGGAAATAAATATTGCAAGAAGGGTCCATTTATTGCAGGGGGAAGGCCATTAGAAAGGTTGGGCTACAATCGCGGGCCAGTTAGCATTCACAATAATAGAGTTTGGAAATGATTACAGCTTAAAGTCGTGACCCGACAATTCAGCGCAGGACAATTCAGCGCGAAAGAAGAAAGAACAAATCCAGAGGGAAGAGAGGCTTGCAACTGTTAGGTTAGGTTAGGTTAGGTTAGGTTTCGTTTCTAGTTTTTTAAATAAAATCTTAATTTTAACAATTCTAACATTTTGTTTTTTTAAATAAAATTTTAATAATTATACTCCTTTGAATTTTATCTCCGATTTGTCACTCCTTCGTTATGTCACTCCGTTACGGTATTTATGTCACTCCTTTGAAATGTCACTCCTTCGATACAGACCCAATTTAGCATATACTGTATATAAATATACAAATTTTTCTCTCTTATTTATTGCGATTTATTTTTATTATTTTTAACTAAACTTTTAACTGTATTGACTTGCGCTGAATTGTCGGCGCTCCGCTTAAAGTAGCACTCACTCAGTACGTATATAGGGTGGAAGAAAAGTCTTTAAGGATGTTATACTTACAAATAATTTGTTAATAAATAAATTACAATGATCACTGCAGTGTATGCGATACTTTTCAAAGCAACGATACAAGGCAAGGAATGACCCTAGGCTAGAACAGGAAGGCCCTAGGCCCAGTCAGCGCCATATCAGTAAGGCTGGAATACAACAATGAAGAAAAAGTGTATCTCGTATCGTGGGCTATTTCTTTTAATAATTTTGAAGAAAGTTTACCTTTATTTCGACAAAAATATAATAAACCACCCCCAAATGCAACCACTGTTCGATACTGGAAGCTCAAACTTTTGGAAACAGGGAATCTGGTAAAAGATCGTCCAAGAAGCGGAAGGCCAGTAACGGCGACAGGAGACAACAACAAAGAAAATGTCCTCCCGAGTTTTCAAGTCGATCCAACAATTTCAACGAGAAAAGTCGCAAAGGAATTAGGTATTTCCAAATTTGAAGTAGCAAAAATATTGAAATCACGGAGGTACCACGATTACAAACCTATTTACTCTCACATCATATACGACAATGATTCTGATAGGCGGCTGCAGTTTGCTGAAACAGATAAGTTCAACAGTGATCCAGATTTCGTTCGAAAGATTAAATTTTCAGGCGAGTGTGTCTTCGGTTTAACGAGTAAAGGAAACAAACAAAACATTCACAACTGGGCGAAAAAAATCCAAACTACCATTGGGTAAATCTGTTAAAAGGCTAAACTTAGTTTGGGCGTGCATTGGTTATTTGGGACTCGTTTCCTTTGACATATCGAGAGATACGACGAATGGAAAACGCTATTGTTAGGTATTGAGAGAGTTTTGTCACAGTTTACTAATGGCGTTGGCAGGAATTGACTTTATCAAGATGATGGAGCGCCGCCACATTACTCCGCAGGTACCCGTGAGATTCTGGATACAAACCTTGAAGGAAGATGGGTTGGGCGGCGATGTCCCATCGAGTGGCCAGCCAGATCATCTGATTCTGGCTTTGGGCTTATTTGCGTGACAAACTCTACATTCCTGGTTTTATCTATTCAAATGTGAATTCTCTTGGCTGTATGATAGATGAACAACTGAAAAGGATCCCACTCGATATGTTCAGAAGAACAACGAAGAGTTTCACAAAGAGAATCTACAAATGTATCATAGCGGATGGAGAACTCTTCGAAGATTAAATTACAATTTAAAATATTTGTACGAATAAAATTCAAACATTTTGTTTGATTTGCTTCAACAATATTATACAAATAAGTGTTCAAATGAACATATAATATAATTTATGTAATGAATTTTAAACAGTTTGTTGATAATTAAATTTAAAATTATAGGGTACTAACCCGTCAAGATCAGTTGCATAGCGATGGCATAAAATTTAAGTTATCGTAGTGTAACGAGTGAAAACACTCGTTAAACCTTGGGTGATGTGTCGATATGACTTCAATTGTGTTGCAATGCGAAGCACCGAACCAAAATGTTCATCAGTCATCGTTAATCGATATTTTGGTTTGTCTAATCTTAAAACAGAAAATGTCATAATCGGGAACCTTACCACATGCTCAAAATTTCCATGTATTTGGCCTATTTTCTCTAAACATTTCTCCAAAGACCTCTTGAAAGTCTGGAATATATCTTGACATAGGGGCTTTTTTTTTTTTTTGATAGAATTGTCAAGACACCAAAGTTCAATAAAAATTTTATGTACATCTGCAGATTCGGGTACTTCTCGTTTTATAGATGATGATGATGATGATCCGAAATTTGTTTAGTAGGGTTATGTTTGGGCTTCTAGACCCCAACTGAATGGTAGTTTGGGTGGCGTGACATGTGACACTCCTTTTGCATCATTTGTGTATTTAACTGCCATACTGTACATCCTGTTTGAACAGTGGAAGGAAATAATTTTTCAATGGATGTGTATTTAGCAGAATCGAGAAGGTCCCTCGATGACCACTAGGTTGGTTACAGCATATAAAACTGCAGCCAATAACATTCTCTTAAAAACTTTTTTTAACTGTGTCCTGCCAATAAAACACCAACGATGCTTTAATAACCAGTGTTTCCCATTAGGGGTGCCTCACGTGTCTTCTTCCGAAGGCGTTTTAAAATTTGGTGAAGGACAAAAATAAGTACAGTACTTAAAAATTCAAGTTACTAAATATATGCAAATTTCAAATGAAATAAAACGTTCGGGATTATATGTTCAAACGGGAACTGTACAAGCTCAATTTGAAGTTATGTAGTGTTGGGTGTGTGGAGGAAATCCTCATAAGGGCCACAAAAGAAGAACGGATGGTATTGGGGTGTCTTCAGCAAGAAAAGGTTTGGTCTATATTCTTGTGCCTGTATTCGACGTGAAGTAATTGAAGCGAGACTTGTCCGAGAACGGAACAAACCATCAAAATGTCTTTGTTCAGCGTTTCATCTCCTCCCATGTCAATCATCACTTTACACTGGTAAATCTGAGCGGAGGTTTTTGTCAAGTCACACCTCCAAGTAGCAAAGTTATTACAAATAAATTACAAATTGGGATTATTTGTTTGCGGATTAAACCTCAGTTGTCGAGCAAAGGGCCTTAGTATTTGTTGTTTAACCATGCTAGTGATCCTGGTCTTTGGTTAGATTATGCTTCAAAACAAAATTCAAAACCATTTCGAAAAATACTACTACTATCATGAAATTTCACATTTTCACCCTTTTTCTGTAAAAATTTGATCCGACATTAATATATCTAATCCGAATATGCAGTTATGAACCCTCGAAGCTGTTTTAGACAAAATTGATTCAATTATTAAGTGAAATGGCAAATAAGTTTTAATATATAATTGGTGATTATCGTTTGCCAAGCATTTGCAGTGATGTCAGGAATTATCCCACTGCAACTTGAAGATTTTGATGCCTCATATTTTGACCATAGTCCGACTGACCTGTGACGCAATGACGTGTAAATTGTGATACATCATGAGTATCAACTGTGTGCGGCATCTTTAAAGATCTACAAGCATGTGGACACGATACATTCTGTTCATCACCTGCGGACAGCATTTTCGCACAAAATTGAACGTCATTGGAATTTTTCTGGGTGATCATTTTATTCTGGTTGGACTGAAATTATACAGCATTCATTCAGTTGTGTGGTTGAGGGGCGGTCCATGATGACGGATAACTAGATTTTACGGTTAACTAAGTATATCCCGCTGCTATCCACCACCACATACCGTATTTTACGCCTCAAAAGAAGCTACAAGTGGTAAGACACACCCTATATTTAGCAAAGAATATTTAGGAAAAAAAATATTCCCATAACTTTATTAAAAGAACATTAAACAAAACAATAACATATGATCGCTGAAGTGGTTTTTGGAGACGTTTTTCAGGAAAAAAGTAGTCTTATGAGGCGTAAAATACGGTACCTACTATTATTCTTCTACAGTATAATATAAAATTGTTTGTACTCATCGCAAGACGTGAAAGTCATCCGCTCCCGAAGATTGTAACCCCTGCAACATTGTTTTTGGGAGCGCGGTGGGAGGGGACTAACTGAGGGACGTTGTGGTGAGCCGCGGATGTAAAAACCGCGCCAAATCACGGTTAACTTGCGTGTCATCGTTATAATTAGTGAATAACTGGTAACTGCGCGAGTAGTGTATATGTAATTTGCTTTGATGGCGTAGTATGAAATGTTACAATTTTTTGAGACTACTAAAAATGCAAATTTTCACTGTATATAGATCTTACAAAATAAAAATCGGACTATGTATTAGTTGTATTTAAATAACTGCTATTACTTTTAAGAGTTTGAACCCGATAGTAAATGTGGTGGGTTGGTGTGACATAGTTCTTTGGAAAATGCCAGCAGCTGATGAAATACCATAACAATCTATTATAACGAAATAGACCCTTGTGAGTATTTATAGTTGATATTTTTAGATTTTTCATCAAGCTCCAGCTGTGTATATGCTTGTGACATATCTAGCTTAGAGAAGTATTTATTACCAGCTAACTTAATAAAAATATCAGCAGGATAAGGAATAGGATATTTATCTATTAGAATAGCCTTCTTAGCAGTTACTTTGTAGTCCCCACAAATACGAACACACTTAGGTTTTAACACAGGGACAATAGGTGCTGCCCATAATGAGAGCGATATAGGTTCAATAACCTTTTCCTTAGTGAACCTGTCTAGCTCCCATTCTACCTTTTCTCTTAGAACATAAGGCAATGGCCTAGCTTTACAAAATTTACGGTAGACTTCATTATCCAATTCAATACACACTTTATGATCTTTGAGCATGCCAAGAGTAGGCCCAAATAATTTTGGAAATTCCTTTAAAAGAATTGAGATTTACAGAACAATTTATTGATTGATGATCAACTATAATGTTATGAATAGGCAAGTTTAGAGCATGAATCCAATCTCTGCCTAGAAGAGTAGGATCTGGTTCATCAATCACTAAAAGTGTTAACTGTTTGTGATACTTTGTATCATTTATTGTAACTTGAACTTTAGCCTCTCCTACTACTGGCATCTCAACATTTCCATATTTTCTCAGAGTAGCCTTAGAATGATATAGTGGTATGGAGTTTTGGAATTTTTCTACAAAATAATCCTTAGAAATTATAGTTCTAGCTGCACCTGTATCCAGTTGGAAGTTTGACTTTATTTATAGTAGCATCTATAATATAAGGACCAGCATTTGTAGTGCCATCCTGACTGAAAACATATTCAGAGCCTATCTGTGACTGCTTTAGACTGTTGGCTGATAAAGGAGGTTTATGCATTTTAGAAAAACAAACCTTTCTATATGTCCAACCTTGTTACATTTATAACATACTGCCTCCTTGAAAGGGCAGTCTACTTTCCAATACCGTTTGCCACAGCCAGTACAAGGTTTTTTAAATTTAGCACTTTGCTTAGGCCAATTTTTTGAACTATCTGTTTTTAGAAAGTTTTTTGGCTAACCTTTGGATTATCCTTAGCCTTAGTTCCTGTAGACCTACTATTTAGGTTAATATTAGATTTAGGCCTGATCAAATTCACATCACCAAATGCCTTTGCATCCTTAGCAGCAGCTTCCCTAGTTGTGGCTAGTACTACTGCAGCATCAAAAGTTAGGTTTTTAATTGTCAATAGTTCTCACTGAGTGGCCTCCTCTCTCAAACCCATGACAAATCTATCCCGTAGCATTTCTGTTAGGTTAGGGCCAAACTCACAAGTACTAGCCAGTTTCCTTAGGCTAGCTACAAAGTCAGCAATTGATTCACCTACAGCCTGATTTCGAGAATAGAACTGAAATCTCTCAAAAGTCACTACCACTTGAGGCTTATAGTCAGAGATGGGCAGTATCTTAGATACTTTATTTTTGGAGGATCTTGAGAAGTATCTAAGATACATTGTCATGTAGCTTGTATCCCGGGATACACTTTCAAAGATACTTTCATAAGATACTTTTTAAATAGAGACGCTAATAACTTCATGAAATATGATCATATCTGACGCACGTTGAAGCAGGCCGGCGATTGCTGTTACATGTTTGTATATGAATACTACTGTTGCGCTGCGCGCACAGTCTCTGCACAGACGTACTCAGGTTTCATCTTGTATCCCGCGGTTTTAACATGTTTTAACATGATTAAAAATCAGGAATTATACATATATTTGCTTATTCCTGCAAATATATTTATTATGAGGAAAACTTTATTTTTTCTTCGTGAGTAGGTAACTGAGCATACCTGTATTAACAAATTATTTGAATTACATAAATTGAAAAAGTGTGGTTTATTTTATTTTTCCATACCTAAAAATTTTCAGGATTATTTATACATATTTACTTTGTGCTTTCCTTTTAGTTATATCACTATATGAATACTGAGATATGAAGTACCATTGATTTGGCATTTATTTATATCCAGAAAATATAATAAACAATTGAATGAGACAACTCGTACGCTCATGGCTCACCAGGTGAAACTAAACTCAAATAATTACTTTCAAAAGTATCTTGTATCTTAAAAATGTATCTTGTATCCAAAGGTGGGCAGTTGCGGCGCAACATTTTTGGTTGCGCTTGCGCTTGCGGCGCAACTTTTTGAAAGGGGTTGCGCTTGCGCGTGCGGCGCAACTATTTCAGCAGAGTTGCGGCTGCGGCGCTACAAAAATCGTTGCGCGTGCCCACCACTGCTTGTATCTATCTTGAAGATACAGTTTTTTCGAGTATCT
The DNA here is from genome assembly GCA_023014485.1 of Bathynomus jamesi. Taxonomy (NCBI): domain Eukaryota; kingdom Metazoa; phylum Arthropoda; class Malacostraca; order Isopoda; family Cirolanidae; genus Bathynomus; species Bathynomus jamesi. The sequence goes on along the minus strand of JAJOZX010004678.1, from coordinate 272,934 downwards.
TGTATCTGTATCAGATACATTTTTGTTGGGTATCTTGTATCTGTATCTCAGATACAATTTCCAAGTATCTTGCCCATCTCTGCTTATAGTGATCTTTTAGAACTAACTAAATCTGTATAGCTACACTCTGTTGTACTCTTAGGAGCTACCAGATCTTTAACTAGACTAAGTTTTAGGGCCTATTAGAGTTAAAAAAGATGGTACCCTTTTATCATCTGGTATAGAATTCGCTGCAAAAAACACCACCACACACTCTGTGTACGTGTCAAAATCTTCCTCGCCCTCCGAATAGGGGCCTATTTGACCAATAACAGGCATAATCAAAATAGCCTAAACACAAACTACGCTCAATACAAGAACCCTTGAACTGTAGGTTAGCAATTTGCACTTCACTAGCCCCTTCCCCCAAGCGGAAAAAAAGACAAAAATGCAACAAAAAAAGAAAACCCTCGTCGCCAATGTAGTGACCGGTAGATAAGGCTATGGTTCACACACTATATACAGATAGTACAATAACCAGAATTAAGTTACACAACGAAATAATTATAGACTCGCCTCGAGTATAGAACAACAGTTCCAGACAATATTCTAGATAACCAGTAATAGTCGTTAGTCTATTAGTTAGTCAATAGCTATATCAGTATATCTAGATAGGCTAGTAGTTGACAATAGTACAACGGCACTCAGCACTACATCCATAATCGCAATGCTAATGATCATCCCAAAACATCATCGATGCATATCCGCCCTAATCCGTCAAAACCAGTGCTACCAGATCAATACTGTATTAGTTTTTATTATTAAGTTTTTTTTTTTTTGGGTCGATCTGCAGACTTTTAATCACACCAATCCACCACAGTAAACATTGCATATTTATATTAAAGGTTTAAGTAATCGACGTAAACACGATTTAACAAACGAGACGTGTGGCATGTGGTTATCCCTAATTAATTTTTACGTTATATCTTTTACCTTCTTATTACAACGTTTTAAGTCGCGTAGCGGATAATTTTTTACGTTTTCAGATGCGGCGGCGACTGCCCGAGCGAAGAATATTGCGAGGAGCTGGATGATGACAGTGAGGACATAGGAAATGATGGCCATTTGGAGGGCAGTTTAGAAGGAGGCGACCTCCTCTCGTGCGTACTCCACTACTCGGACGCGCATAATGGGCCTCTCCTCCTCCCAAACAATCATCCCCAGTCTTTAGCCCTTCTTTCTGACTCTGAGGAAGAACTGGAGGAGGACAGCGAAGGAGGAGAGGGCAGGGAGGGTGCGGAAGAATCTTCTAGACAACCTACGCAGAACAGGAATAAAGTGCAGGTGAAGAGGAAGCGTAGGGAGATGGAAATTTTTTTTTTTTAAAGGCAGTTAATTCGCTGGTTGATCCCTCACTCTCAACCCGAAAGTTTTACGAGGCTAATTTAGACACTGAATTATTGTTTTGTCAGTGATAATTTAATAGGATGTTCGCCTATAAGAGCTTTTTCAAGTTGGTCTACTAAATTATCATAGGAAGAGATTGTAGACACCAATCGACCAAGGAAGTACTCCAGGGGGGACGACGTTAAGCAGGAGACGGAATGCTGGAATTCCCGTTTCTCCAGTCACTGTCCTCCTTGGATGATCTTTTTCTGAGTCATCTACCTTGGTGAACAATCCAGCATGCTCTCAAACACACTTCTATTCCTCATTACACATACATGCATCTTACACAATCTTTTCAAAATAATAATAATAATAATAATAAAGTATCATCGAGTATCGGAGACCTTGATTTTGGCTACCTTTCGGAGGGGGTCACTTTTGCGCGCTCGCCCTTGGACCCCCCCCCCCCCCCCTCCTTACATTTAAAAAACCCATTGTGGTGGTCCGATACGGGTGCAGTATTTTCAAACAGTTTTCGCGCGTCTACTGAGGACTTAGTGCCAATGTCATTTAGTGTGTATATATATATATATATATATATATATATTTTTTTTATCGAATTTAAATTACATTTTATGGCGTATTGAACGTCATAATTTTGTTTACAGGTATTTTTCACTCATAACGGCAAGATGGTGGGCAGGAGAGAGGTGACTCTTCCTCGGGGTGGGTTTTATCCCAGCATCAGCATGGGAAGTCTCCATGAATGCGTGAAAGTGGACCTTCATCCTTTAACTGGTTAAACGTAAATGTTTAAAGACTGATTTGAACGTTGTGACGCGAAGCGGGAAGTGAATTATGACGAGGTTCAGATTCCCTTTGCATCGTACTTAATATCGGTTCTTTAAAACAATGAACTTGTCGGCTCGCGCTTTATGGACTTGACCTTAAAATTGAGCAAGGTCTGGTCTTGAAATTCTAATTGAGGGCGAGGCTGAATTTTAAGAAACTTAAAAAGGTTGTTTGAAAGTTTAGTAATGAAACCTCTTTTTAATATATGAATATATATTTATTTTGCTGTGATTTAAGTTAAGTCTTTCTTGGATGTTGACATTATTTTCTGTGAAAATCCCTCTGAGAGTAGATAAACTTGCTTTAGTTTTTGCCTCTTGCGTAATTTTCATTTACTGTACAAAAACATTAATTTTCATATTGTGATACTACTACTACTACTACTGTTGAGTGTAACGAAAGGAGCTCTCGAGGCGGTTATAAGTATTGTTGTGACATTTTTCCCTTTTATCAAAGAATTGAGAAACTTCCTTTATTTGAAGATCTTAACCTAAATGTTTTGACAAGATTCCGGCTCATTAAAAATTATCTTTCGACTTTCACCTATAAAGCTCACTTTCTTAGTAGGTGGTGTAGTAAAAATATCTTTCAGTCAGTAAATATAATAATCGATAGTCTTATTTTATATATTTCAACTTCATATCAAAGCTATGGTTTTCAGGCGAAAATTAATTATGTTTTACTTATCACAAAATATGGTGTACAAAAATTACTTTGGCAAAATTCATTCTTGAAGTCTTCTGTTTGGCGAAGCTGATTAAACACTTCATAGAGAAGTAGCTGTATTCCTTTAGTCAATTTAAGTTCATAAAAAGATACCCTCGCTTTTAGAATTACTTACAATTTCATAAATCTTCAAATTTAAACAAATTAAGACCGAGTGAACACGAATCAGTGTGTAGTTTTGTTAAAAAGTGGTCCTTTAATATTTATATTTTAAACAAAACCAATGTAACCGAAGCAATGCGCAACTGAAGGCAGTTCACTTCGCCAAATAGCAGATACCTTTATTAAGGGTTTATCGTTGAATTTGAATCCATATTGTTTACTCGCACTTCGCTTAGTTCTAGTAGTAGGCGTCTACGGTAAATAACCCCTAATAATTCAAAGAAATGAAATACTGTTACAATGTGATTGTCAAATAATTTAAGCTCAATTATTAGTTTTTATATCTTTAAATAGGATTAAGCCTAATAAAGCCGTGTTAACGTAACGCTATAGAGTATTAACGGATGTTTATTTTCCATATTGTTTTATTTTTAATATTTGTTTTCTTGTTATTAACAGATACCGAAGTTAATGGTTAATATTCCTTTTTCCATTTGTATTGAGTTAATTTTTATATGGATGTTTATTTGCCAGATGAATGTTTTTTACATTAATGACAGTGAATGTTAAACTGCAATGATTAAAGACGTTTTCATTATTATATGTATATATATAAAATAATAATAATACACACCCATAAGAAAAAAGTGAAAAGGGACTCAAAGGCTTATTTATATGTATTTAATACATCTCATCAGGGAGTAAAGGAACAAGGCAAGAAGCAGATGTATTTTTATACAATTTAATAGTAATATTTTATACTTAATACTATTTTATTCTATTAAATCTAGCTTAAAAAAAAAAAAAAAGCAGATAATGCAGTTGGTTTTGTGTCAATTCTTATCGGCTGTAAACGATGCGACAGTGTATATAGGTCACATGTGCTTCTTGCGTTCTATATTTATTCCGTGACGACGGGTATACAGCTGTATATATATATTTTTTTTTTCTTGGTGGTCTAGTGGTTAAAACGCTGGGTTACTGGTGGGGCGTGGTTCGGATTCCACGTTAAGCTGGAGTGAAAAGCTTGACCTTCGTCAGAATGAACAATTCGGGCGAAAGTTAACCAAAAGTTCGATATATACAGTATATAGGTTGTCCCGACCCAGTTGTCCCCGGTGGGTTTTTTCTAAATAAATCAGTCACTAATAAAATAATATTATGAACAATTATTTCAGCATTTTATTTTCAAGCAAAATATATACCTAACTGCCCAATGAAAATACAAGTCGTGATGAATAGTTATTTTTGTAATAAGCTCTGTTATTTAACTTTTCTTGTACTATTTTGACCATTGAAAATATTAAAAAACCCAGGTGGGCTGGGTTTTTGCCAACCTGATATATATAGCCTTGGAATTGCTTTTCATTTTTCCTTGTGCGTGATTTTCTAATTTCACGTGTTTGTGAAATTTCTGATTATATACATAAGTAATGAATTCGTGATTTATACTGAAAATACTAATACTTGTTACTTTTTTTCTTTTTTTTTTTTTTCAAAAGCAACGCTTCTTGAGCTTTCACAGAAAAATCCGAATTGGTTTATTATGGTAATATCGAAATTTTGTTGTATATCGAGTGTCCTTGATCTCATTCATTAGGCTTTGAAAACAATTTTGAAGGTGTAAATTATCATTAATTTTTTTTTTTTAATTTTCCTGGTAGAACTTCCTCCTAATTACTAAAAAAGTGACCATTACAATTTTAAATCTTATCTTACAAAATCTTTTATTATTTTTAAATATATACTGTGCATTGTTACAAATTTTTTTCAGTCAATGCCATTAAATTTTGTAACAAATGAAAAAAAATGATGCTTTATATTTTCTGAAGTTGTTGTAGAAAAATATTGCTTTTTTCTTGCTGTTAGAAAAAATATAATAAAGTAAAAGAAGAAAAGTATACCAAAGAATATAATAAATATATTTTTAAGTGCAAATTTTCAGTGCACTTTACCCCCTCATTTAGATCGTAGTGACTATTATTTGATGTACTGTAAATGAAATGTAATGGATTTTATTTGGGGTGGGGATTTTGGTTAAGTAAACTTTGTTTTTCTGGATTGAGGTTACGATATAACTTATGGGATTGATTGTAGCGGGCGAGTAAGGGGATAGTAGCATTGCTGCACCCGCTTAGTGTTAAAGTTTCTATGAAACGTGTATCTATTTCCTTAATGCAAACTTCAATAGGATCTGACCCGCCACGGTAGCTTAACGGCAAATAAAGCGCCCGACTGTTAACCTGAAGGTCTCAAGTTCGAGATAGGTTCGGGTCCCACGAAGAGTTGCTGGGTCCCTTCTGTCATATGACATTGTGTATGTTACCAAAGAGGCTGAATAACCCCAAACATTTAAAACCACTAGGACCTATGCAAGGAATCCATTGTGATCTTTTTTTCAATAATCTTTCTAGTATTTAGTAGGCCATTTTCAGTTCGATCAAAAAGTGGCCTCAGCCTGATTCAATTTTTTATTATATGACGGTTTTGAATTTCATTTTGACAAAATTAAGTCTGATTTTGGCTTTGACTCACTAATTAGAATTAAATTTTTTCTATTTTGAATATTAACAAACCAATTTTTTTTATATATATAATTTATTCATATTAAAAGTCACAAACAAATTCAAAATAACTAACTGAAATTCATCGGGCTAATGACCTTTCATAGATAAGTTTTTGAGGATGTTTGGATTAATTTATTGGAGTTGACCAAAAGTTTGCAGGTCCCTGCAGCCTAAATCAAAATTGGATCACAAAAACAAAGCCCCTGAATACGATACAAGCTTAAATTAAAAAAAGAAAATTGTTTTACCTCAAATGTAAAAACTAGAATAGAATGCGCAGGGAATAATTAGCGGTTGCCTTCACTTGCTTTCCTTTTTATGAAGACGAACTATTTGGAGATTGGGTTGAGGTCCCATCTGGAAACTCCTCCCACGAACGACGCCGCGTGTCGGACTAAACCAGCGCGTCCATCAAACGAGTGTGTGGAATGTTGGGTGTGCAAGTGGTTCAAGATTTGTCGGAACGGATGTTTTGACTTGCTTGGTCTGTGCTAAACTAAGTTGAAAGTGAATGATTATGTTACATGGTCCAAATTCTGCTCCGACGCGCGCACATTAGGCCGGGTCAAAATTTTTGATTTACGTACATAGTGTGAGGTGGTTCAATCAATCATAGTAACACCCTGGTAAAATATTTTTTAATTCTGAGGACCCTCCCCCCCTTTTACCAGTTTGTTTTTTCAGAAAATTCGTAAAATTCGAGATAATTTGCGATTTACTTCGAATTTTTTTTTATTTTTACAAAAGTTCGCTTATAAAACACTTATTTATTTTTTAGTTCTAAGTCCTCTGTCTTGAAAATCGACATCTTCACTTTCATTATCATCTATCACTTCTGATGATACAAATTCCCTTGCTTCTCTTAATTTTTCTTTTGATTTCTTTTCCCTTTCCTGTGCTTTTTGGATTTTGCCCAACTTTCTCAAATTACTTGTAGTTTTTTATCAATTTTTCCTAACTGGTTTTTTCTCTTTTTGACCAATAAAAGCTCCCCATTCTAGAATAGGTATTTTATGTTCACACCTACAAAGTTTTCTATCCCTTATGCCTTTATCATAACAGTGGCATGGAGATATGTCAAACATCTCATGTTTCTTTAATTTTTCATATTTTTCATTTCTTTTTATCATAGGGCATTTAGTTAACTTATCAGCATCTTCTATAAGTCTAGTAACTCTTAACATAAATTTCCTTTGTATCAATTGTTGGGAAAGAAAATTTTTGGCAAATTTTTTTTATATCTTGAACTACGTTATAGCAATCATTTTTTATATCTTGAACTACGTTATAGCAATCATTTTTACTTATTTTACCCTGTGCTTTAGAATCAGTGTTTCCCAACCGGGGGCCATGACACATTTGAAGGGGGCCACAGGAAAATGTTATTTTGTAAAATAGAGTTAAATCTGCATATTACCTACTGAAAATAATGCTTATGGGGGCCACGGGAAAAAATAAGGTTCCTAAGGGGGGCCATAAGCCAAAACCGGTTGGGAACCACTGCAGTTTAGATTCTTCCTCTCTAACAACAAAATGGAAGTGCCTTACATCATCAGCTTTTGATGGCGTCATGGCAGATGAAAATTTTGCTGGATATCCGGAGGCTGCATTGTGGCTTCTTTTTCTAGTAGCCATAATTTAATTCAATAAGATTTTAACTATATTTTATTTATTACTGATATTTTAAAATTAAATAATGTATTTTAATACAAACTTCTAACATTCTAGGTACCTAAATAGGAATCTGGAAAAAAAAAAATAAAATAATGTAATATTAGGTCTTATATCCGGTGCTATGAGTCTGCACCAGATTTAAGACCCTACCCCCCGATCTCAAAAAAAGTTGGTGAATGGTCTATTCTGATGTAATTCGTGGCGGGGAACCCGATTTTAGCATCCGAAAGCAAAAACATTAATATTTAGGGTCTTTTTTTTCGATTTTTGGCCTATTTCCCATAAAAATTCATATGGAAAAAAGTGAGTATCGGCGTACTATTACAAAATGATCAACCTCACAATATGTACCTAAGCAAAATCTTGACCATGACCCGTTTTCGACCCGGCCTAGCGCACATCCTTAAGATGAATGAAAAGTGCAAAGGTCAGTTTGATGGAATATGAAAAATTAGAATGGCAACTTGTTTGTGCAAAATGAACAAGTACTGTATGTTAAGAGATTTAAACGAATATTTTAGTGAAGTAGATGAAGAGGAAGCAAACGTGAATGCAGTTGGCTTTGGTGGCGTATTTACAAGTGGATAGCAAGGAATGGAAGGTATCAAATTAGGAAGCTGAACGAGCAGTATGCAGGGTGCAGAAATTGAAGTCAACAAGGATTGATAGTATGTATAGTGAAATAATTAAATGGAGGTAGAATGGTACTTGAATGGATGTGGGGAAAAGTGGATTTATACAGGTAATTGGACAGAAGCTGTAATTGTTCCACTGTACAGAAATGCAAAAGATTTAAATGGGAAAACTGTAGGATTATAACCTCCATAAAAAATCAAAAAGTTTAATGTTTTCAGCATACTGCATTCATTTAACCCACAATTCTTGCAGTGGTTTATATTTACTCTCTTGTAGAGTTCTCAGGACAGCATTTTTGGCATCTTCATATACCACTTCAATTGGTCTGTTTGCAGTGATTATCTATAAGTAAAAATTGAGCTATTAAAACCACAGAGAGCCTTAATGGCATATTCTGTAGTTTTGGCACAATTTTTAAAGATCAGAGTTAAGAATTAGTTTATACGATAGTAGTAAAAATGAAAACCCAACAATAGTAGTTTTACCTTAAAAGTTTCATCTTGCAATAATGAAAAATTGCGACGAACTTTCTCTTGAAAGTTTTGATTCTCATAACGTTCAAATCCGTACGTTGGTCTTTGCTCAGCCTCGATCATATTCAAGTCAAAGAAAAGGACGAGGTCCGGTTTGGGTAGCCCAACGTCGCACTGTTTGCACCAGTCAAGAGAGAAATTCTAAAACGAAGATCAAAATCTTTTAAAACAACTACTTCCTAGAAATTCTAAGTAATTCCAAGTTTACTATTACTAGGGTAAGTTAGAAATCAACACCACAAGCTGTAGGACTACGACAATTTCTCATGAACTCTTAATTTATAAATCCACTTACTTTAACTTACCAATTTAAATTAATGGAAATTGTCATTACACTGGTCTAGTCTTCTAGATTATTTGTATATACAGTACATAAAAATATATACGAGCCATCAGGACCCAAATATAGGGGTTAAAAAGGGTAAAGTTTAATGGAGCCCAGCAGGGCCCAAAGAAAAAAAAAAAACTTTTTTTTTTTGTCAATGATGTGTATTAATTCAGATATGATCTGGGTGTAATGCATTTATTTCAATAAAAATACGAATGACCTGTCTGAAAGCAGAGGGCAGGAGTCTGGGGCTCGGCATATGATTGCGTACCAGGCCCGAAAAAGTGATACTTGGGCCCTATTAACAATAAGGCCATCGCCAACAGCTCAATGGGTAACACCATTTCCCCATGCAGCCAAAATGAAGACACCGAGGCCGGGTATTAAGAGTGCCTATGGTGCTGGTTAAAATTAATCCAAGATTTAGTGCAATGGGCAGCGTTGGTCTAGCTCAGTGGTTCTTAACCTTTTTACTACCATGCCCCCTCTAGGAATTGGTCCTTCCCTCCACGCCCCCCTTCAATCAAAATAACATTCTCAATAACTTCTCAATATTAGCCCATGCTCTCGTTAAGAGAATAACAAATACAATTAGAGAAATTCCTGTTTCTAGGGGGGCGCGCCCCCCAGGTTAAGAACCACTGGTCTAGCTTGAAGTCTGTGCCAGTTTCTAGCACTGCTAACGATTTTTAAGCCTTAAGGTAATTATTCATTCTTCTAAACAAGTTCACTTCAAAACTAACCTTTTTCGCAGATGAAAATGCAACCCCAGAGTATGCATAACGATCAACAATTAAAGTTGTTCCACATTTTAGCAATTCTTTCATCGCGGGTACATTCTCCCATCTATTAAGTGAAAATATAAACTTAACACATACTGCTTCTCACCCTTCCTCGTCTGTGCAGCAAGGTAAAAAAGAAAATAAATAAGTAAGTTCAGAAGGGAAATCCAAGCCAAGTATTAGTAAAAAGAGTGTAAGCATGGTCTTTAAAGGAAAAGGAAGTCATTCTGTAGTTAATCATAGAATTGTAATTCTATTGCGAATTTCAGGTACTGGTGTTAATTTGCTATATGGTAAACTAAAACAACTTGCAAATTTGGAACATACTTCTTTTGGTGGGTAGTAAAGGCCACTTTTATATTTGGATTAATGAACCCTGCAATTTAGTGGTTTTACTGTCATTTCAACAGAGTAGAAATTACCAAGCTGTTTTCCTTTTTTACTTCAAACACCTCATATTTCGAAAACTTTATTTTCTGTTAAGTCCAACTTTTGCATGAATTATCTGGAGCAAAAAAAATGTGTAATCATTACGGTATGCAACGGGCTCCATCGTCAAATGATCGAAATCCAGTTAAGAATTTATGGAAATTGTTCCCATCTGAAAAGATAAAGGACAATCCTAACAACCCTATCGACATATGGTTAATACAACAGAGCTGGACGACAACCACCACTGCACAACCATGAGTTTCACTCAAATTTAAAAGGAATTTTTTTTTTTTAGTTTCACGCTCAAACTTATGCAGGCCATTTCACTTAAATTGGTGACTGTTTGCCAATAACCAAAAATAAAAATAGTTGATGGATTGACAATCAAAACCTACAAATATCTAGTTGGTCCAAGGTCGCATCATAAAATTTTG